>LQNS02277964.1:7770768-7789438 GCA_001587735.2 Parhyale hawaiensis | reverse complement strand
CAGACAAAGCTGTATCTTGGGTGATGATATTCTTTACAAATTCGGTATTCTGTACAAATAGGAGATCTAAGATGTTGTCCTTCCTTGTTGCCGAAGTGATCATCTGCACTAAAGAAAGTTGTGCCATTACTTGTAGTAAAGATAGTGCTTGTTCTCTTTCATCTATTGTGTACGAAAATTTCTTGTTAAAAATAAAACTAGCTACCCGTTTCATCGGGCACGTCTGGATGTAGCCATTTTAGGAATGGAAAGTCGAAGTCACCTGTAATGATTACACTGTACTTACTATCAAGTCTACTGCAATGTGTGAGGTAGCTACTTATTCGTTAGATATCAGCCAATTACTAGAAAAGATAGGATCAATTTTTCGCGGTTTGAAGCTTTGTAGAACATAGGTCGCTAAAATGTTAGCATTTTAAGTTTTTGTCTGTTAACCACTTCAAGTGTACAAAACTTCAAAAGCTAGCTTACTCCTGAACTATGTAGCAGTCAAGTCAGGACTATCAACAATCAACATGACACAAAGCTTACCTGACTTTGGTCAAGGGGGAGAGGAACAGCCTGTCTTATTTAATCCCAACAGAGGGCAACTCTCTAACTTCACTTCCAGGCCGCTATAGTCGGCAATGTCAAATAAGCAGCACAAATTACTCAGTTTAAGATTCACAAAGCACCAATATGTACAGAGTAAAGCAAACCTTGAAGCATTTGGTAAAGAATGAACAGAAATTCTATCACCAATACCAGGTCTTGCCAACAAACTTTAGTCACTACAGTCTACCATAAACACTATACAAAAGAACCAATATGTTCACTATACAAAAAGAACCAATATGCAGAGTGAAGCAATTATAAAAAAATTCTATCATGGCCAGCTCTTGCTGACGAATTTTAGTCATTGCAATATTCCCTAATATGCCTCGCAAATTAATGACAACAAATATTCAAGTGGTCCTCGATGCTCAGCAGCAAGGAACTGGCTTTAATTTATTTGCTGAGGTAACTAAACTAAGATTGGGTTCAGAGTATAGGCCTAAGTGAAAATACAAATATCTTTGGGGAGAAATTTACCAGTTTTTTGTGGCCGGATGATGATATCAGCATTTTATTTATAATTTTTCACGGTTTATCCAGAATCTGTGATAACCCTCTGAGTGAAAAGCACTGCAATTGATGAGGCAATGTCTGAACTAAAGCTGTTGACAATTTGCAGGCCAAGCTATGGAGCTAAACTTATGTAATCATTGAATAAAACATAGAATGTAAATGTTAATTTCAGGACTTGTATTGGCAAACTTGAGTTTTAAGACTTTCCGCTATGTGATGACTGCTCTAGTATAATAGCTACATGAAGTTTTACCTTAACACAAGCTGCAGTCAATTTGTAAGAGATAGTGCGCAGAGATATAAACCATAGCATCTCCAACAAATGCTCCGTAGGCAATAAAACATTGCACATTACAGCATCTTTTACGCAGAAGAATGTCTTTCAACCCAAATTTACTATTTCATATACTACGATAGACGCTTGCAACCAATAGTGTTGAATTTACATAAGGTTTACTGTAAAATGTATACAGCCTGTGAAGACATTGCATCGTACATTGATTGCAGTACTCTTCATACAGAGGGATGTTCAATATTTGCATTCATTGGTGAATGTACTGCACTAGTCGTTAGCCAACATATACATTCTTCAACAAACGCATAAGGATTGCTGTATTTTTTTTTCGCACGAGTCGGCAGTCCGTCAAAAAGGGAAACAGTGTAAAAAAATACAAGGAGCTACGTGGCTGAAGCGTAAACTGACATCCATTATCCTCAGTATGAAAGCATTGGCCACATGAAGGAACATTGTAGACATCCAGTACACCTTTGTTGAATACTTCACGTTGCATACCTGCCTTGCCCCCAGACCAACCTCCAATACAGAGAGTGGTCTGATCCCCAAAATATACTTATATTATGACCTCAATCACCGATGGATCACATCCATAGTATAGTTATAGCCACTTCAGTTATCCTATCAACAAACTGACAAATACACATAATACACATTGATCTTTATTATATTGTAGATAGCGGTAACTAAAAAAGTTTTTCAGGAGAAAGTAGTAATAAAGTTCCCAGAGAAATAACCCAGCGCCGCATGCTTCACTGTAAACAAATTACACCGAGAATTCACCGGGGGAGCGTGCGGTTTCCCCTTGCAAAACTTCAAGTTTTGCATCTTGCGGTAGACTGCATTAATATACTTGAGCAATACTAAACGCCAAAGCTTAGTAAACATCGAACTGAAATTGCAGCTATAATGTCATTTCGTTAGGTAACACCTCTAGTCTCAGTCTGAAACGTTTCTCATTTTCAGGGGCGTGTGGTTACCTGGGCTACACCGGTGACTCAACCCCTAACAAATTGCGTTGCAATCACTACCCAGAAAGCGGTGACTCCGATGGCGATAAGGGTTAATGTGACGCACATAACTGCCAACAAATATTCCAGTGAAGTAAAAAAAACCGCAAAAATAATTCGAATGAACGTGTAAACTCCATAGCTGGGGAAAGAATGCATACTTATGCCAAGCTTCGTACATGGAGTTACAGTCAATGCAGAATATAACTTCTGTTCACCTCACATCGCTCGTCGATAGATGGCGTTTTCAAAACAATTTTCTTCTCAGGGCGAAAAAGCCCAACTCGGTTGGGATTAGAATGAGCCTCAGTTGAGTGGGTTGGGAAAAATTATTGAGAGTTCTGAGCTAGTGGGTGCAGTATTTAAGGGGGATATTGAAACAATAGACAGCCTAAGATCCTCCCAATTTACTAATCAAGCTGAGCAGAGAGAACATTACTGAACCACTTAAGCCGCTATTAGATAGATTAGATAGGCAGCAGTAGACGAACCAATAGGCCCATTCCCAGCGAACCAATAGGCCCATTCCTAGTGAACCAATAGGCCCATTCCCAGCGAACCAATAGGCCCATTCTCATTGAGATACATGTATTGACCTAAAGAGAAGTGCCGTACAGTTCAGTTTTTTAGACCAATCTCAAGATATAAAAAACTATCGCAAAAACACACATCAATTTTTAAATTCCTATAATAGGATAACTACTTAGGCTGCAGTGAAACGCAGTCCACCACTTTAGGAGCAACATTAACGGGATTCTGGCGAAACTCCTCCAAATCGATTGGCACATTCAGATTGCAGTTTAAAATTAAGACAACCAAGCAATATCCCTCGTGTGGACACAAAACGATGCATGCGGTTTACAAGCATCCCATAGTTGGTCACAATGTCAAAAATATAAAACAAATTGCATCTTGTGAGATCAAGTTCATCCGTGCCTTCAAGTTTATTTTGAAGGTTTAATTTTATATTACCCGAATAAACTATTATCGAATAGGAACGTACCGATGTCACCACCACTCAGTCCACTGAACACAAATCATACACAGTAGTAAAAGTTAGAGGACAAATATTACAGCTATATCACGACACACCACGGAAGAAATGTACGAGGTGTGTGTCTTAGCTCTTTACGACATTCACACGAAATGTACACTATAACCTAGTTTTGGCTTCGACGACTTTCCAAGCTAAGCAGCACTGTAGCAGAAGGAGCTAGCTATAGCCTCCGGGGCAAAAAATTAAATTATGATTCTGCTTACAGATTCAACCGTTTATTCGTTAGCTTCCAAGATTAGATAGGAGAAAATAGGGTATCCTTGACACGTTCTCAAAAGGTGACTGCGCTGCTCATCACGACAGTGTTTGGAGAAATTACTCCTTGCTCTTGTATTTTTCAGCAACTTCCGGGCCAATTTGGACGTTCTGTAGAGGCTATGCTATTTCTGAGAGCTATCGACAGTCACGTGATTTGAGCTATTTTTTCGTTGCCTTTTCGGACTTGCGCATAGTTTATTGCTTCCTCATTTACATATCTACGTCAAACACACATAACACATACTCCAGCACAGATTATTATAAAAGTTCAACTGGAATAACCTAAGGTAAGTTTATACAATACAAACTAAACACTTTACAAATTTGTACACCAGTAAAACAATAATACATGTAACTCTCAAGTTTTGCGTGTCTCGACTTTTACTCAACTTTCAAGAACGTAATTTTGAGGACCTATACCAAATTTTAAGAAATGTGTTCACTGCTCTCGACTTTTACGATTTGTCTATCCTCCGTCCAGTATTCTAAACGTTTTCGATGAAGAACTGCATAACTTAGCATTGTTTACTGTATGACGTCAAGGCCCACATTGGTACGACGTAGCATCCCAACAAAGTAAGTTTATTGTATAACACAAACTTCTTGAGTAATTAATAAACATGATATCAATTCTTCAAGTATATATTTCCATTAAACTGTGGTAGACAAGGAAATAGTTCTTCCAGCTAGCTTAACAGTGTCCACGCTTGAAATAAATTTTCTTTGTGAACAAAGTGTAACCTTATCTTGACTTTACGAACGTCTCTCGCGTATTACGAATTCGTCTAGTCCGCATCTCTCTGTAAAAGTAGAGTGTTAGTCTACATGTAGCTAATAACTGGCTACACTTCCCATTTGAAGTTCCTCTTCATTACTACAAATTCCGGATACTATCTCCAATTAGAAGCCAAATTCCAAGGTAGGTTCAGCCAGCTCTCTTTGAAGCTTTTACTAACACTTCATTTTATTAGCGATAGAGGGACACGAATATATGAGGAACGGAAAGAGGGAGCAACAACCGCAGCAAGGAGACCGGCAGAGCTTACTTAAGCCATCACAGCACATTTGACGTCATGTCATGACGCTGAAGAATTACAATTGTAGCTAGTCTCCTCCGTCGTGTGAGAGGAGCGGACATCTCTATGGATCGCCGCATTAATAAAACTACATATTTATCCCCTTCATTTGCCTGCAAGATAGAAAAAAGCAGCTGTGAGCTGAGGCTGAAGTTCTACCAGCTGAGAATCAAGTTCTTGCCATGTGAGGCTGAAGTTCTACCAGCTGAGACTCAAGTTCTTGCCATGTGAGGCTGAAGTTCTACCAGCTGAGACGCAAGTTCTTGCCATGTGAGGCTGAAGTTCTACCAGCTGAGACTCAAGTTCTTGACATGTGAGGCTGAAGTTCTACCAGCTGAGACTCAAGTTCTTGCCATGTGAGGCTGAAGTTCTACCAGCTGAGACTCAAGTTTTGCCATGTGAGGCTGAAGTTCTACCAGCTGAGACGCAAGTTCTCGCCATGTGAGGCTGAAGTTCTACCAGCTGAGACTCAAGTTCTTGCCATGTGAGGCTGAAGTTCTACCAGCTGAGACTCAAGTTCTTGCCATGTGAGGTTGAAGTTCTACCAGGTGAGACTCAAATTCTTGCCATGTGAGGCTGAAGTTCTACCAGCTGAGACTCAAGCTCTTGCCATGTGAGGCTGAAGTTCCTACCAGCTGAGACGCAAGTTCTTGCCATGTGAGGCTGAAGTTCTACCAGCTGAGAATCAAGTTCTTGCCATGTGAGGCTGAAGTTGTACCAGCTGAGGCTGAAGTTCCTGCGCACAACGCGCGCTGAGGTGCCACACAAGTAAAATGTAGAGCACAAGGCTTGACACAAGCATTCAATTACAACAGAAAGTCCCTTACTTAATTTAAATACAAAATTGTTCTACTATGCACATTTGACGAAATGACGTGAACAAACAAGGAACACACACAAAACAGAAACTGAAAGTAATTTTCAAGCATCTTGCTATTAATGATCAATTTATTTCTGTAGAAAATTTGAAATTATTGACCAACACTCCAGTAATACAGTCTTTTT
Organism: Parhyale hawaiensis; assembly: GCA_001587735.2. Classification (NCBI taxonomy): domain Eukaryota; kingdom Metazoa; phylum Arthropoda; class Malacostraca; order Amphipoda; family Hyalidae; genus Parhyale; species Parhyale hawaiensis. Next base: position 7,783,630 of record LQNS02277964.1, on the reverse strand, counting down.
ATAAATAATATACTATCTGTAATATTAATAGCGTTGTTCCTTCTTGTGCTACGCTATTCAATAATTGATAGATGGAAACTAGAGCTAAAGTTTTAAAGCGCAGAAGCTGTCATCGGTCAAATCGCTGGGGAAGAAGTGTCGGTAAAATCTTCAAATATTTGTAATCAAGCAGCATTGTGAAGCTGACGTATCTATGATACAATGGAGATCATCAATTGGATGCAACAGGGCAAAGTCTGTCCAATAATTATATTTATGCCCCTGAGCTGTTCTGTGTCATCACGTTGAAATCTGTGTCATTATTTGCCATTACTGTGGGAATTCCACCCGAATGCAGATTTCCCGATCAAGTTTCTTTTCCATGGAGATTGATGACGAGGTGGCAGAAGAAGGCTAAAGTGAAATCCTTATCCCTTTATTATTTGAATGCTTTTCTTACCACGTTGGATATTTTGGCGATCTTGTTCCCTGATGGAATTCAGTAGGCAATAATTGAACCATATTGCAGAAGGCTAACTTTGGAATACGGTACTTATCGTTATTAACAATGAAATGCAGTTCTTGCTCTTCCAGCTTCTCTTGCTCAGTATCCACGGGTTCCGAAATAGTGAGAAAAATCGAATAGGCCGACAAAAAATTGAAATGCATAAGATAAGGAAGGGTTAAATTACCTGCAAACTGTGGGAAAGAGAGCTTCGAAAGGGTGTTGAAATAATTGGAGAACAATGCAAGAAGCACCCTGATGTTTCTGTCGTTATCAAGACAAGTGCAAATTCTTTGCTGACGGAATAAATTCGTGATTAATTTAGTGGTGATATAAAAACACTAGGAAATGTTAGGCGAGATGTAAGGTAGACGGACTACTTAACGAAAGACAGGAGTAAGCGACGGACGTCAACTCATACGGGTTGGGTTAAGTTAGAAGCACTACCTCAGCTTAAACTATGGTAAATGAAAACATTTACCAACCGTAGAATATCCAAGGGTCCCGTAGAGGACAGATATTTCCATAGGATGATAAATATCCCCGTCGGTTAACTACCCGTTGGATGGACAACTACCCACTGGAGGTAAATACCCCAGGGAAGTTAACTACCCCTAGGAAAATAACTACCTACTTAGAGAGCAACTGCCTGTTTGCACTAATAAACACGATAAAATTAGATGTACACCTAATTACATTAAAATCCAATAACAAGCATACCGTTACCAGGAAATTTTCCAAAGAACTCGAAATAAAGTTAATAAACCGTGAATGTTTTCACGGGTCCAGCTAGTTCAATTGTATATCATAAATAAAACAGAGTTTCGTCCGTCATGGTGATCGGAGGAGGGGGGGGGGCGCCGGATTGGTACGCAACAGTACGAGAAAGTAATAAAGGTACAATAGGCGAAAATGTTTGGACAACGCTGGTCTATGTAATGTTGCACATGGCAGTACAGCGGAACTCAATAAACAAGAAGCAAGTAATTCAAATGGAATAGTTTCGGGAGAGCTCTCAGTAAACAAATGAACAGGTGTATAGCATATTTTATTCTTCAGTGTTAGTGAAACAGTTTTTGTGTCCACAACAGCAAAGGATTTATGGTGAGTCTCTTCATTGTGCTTGCCTTAAGTACTTATTGTACTGCGAGAGCTACACTGGACCTGCTAATTGTCTTATATAGTTAGATCATAGAAGCTTCATAGCTGTACCCATGAAACTTTAACGGTTCGGCCGGACTATTCAAGTAGGCCTGTCTACATTCCACGATTATCTATTGTTTTCTCTATTCTAAGTACATATAGAGCACCAAACTCCGGTGTTATTACTGTGATTACTTAACCTCAGGCATAATATCCCTTGTCTAAAATATGACTTGTTATATTTGCCCCAAGTCTAATTTAACGCGCTTCATTATTGCGAGATACATACTGTATCTTGTGCCACGTTTTGTCAGTGTATTGCTGCACTTTTCTGCACCTGGCAGAGGGGAAATTCACAGTTATTATCTATGATTATATATATATATATACACATGGCAAAATATACATCTCAATTTTAGTTTATTATGTGTATCGGCATGAAATGAATGTTAACTTAGTGAAGAATTATAAAACTCAAAATTTCATGCTTCCAAAGTTTATTTCTTATCCGACAATCGTGTGTTGAGCTCTACATATCAATCAGGGTCGTTTTGGCCGTGTCGCACTGGCTGTACCTAGTTCACCATGCTTCATTACATACAGTATTGTTTGTGAATGTAAGCCCATGATGCTGACCCAGTCAATTATTACCATTGATAGCAATTTTCTCTACTTTAACGCTCACAATTGCACGTGTTCTAGAAAAGGCAACGTATTAGATATGAGGAACAACGGGCTTAGCTAAATGTATTGACTTTCAAATATTTACTCCTGAGCCTTATTTATTTTTTCGAATCAGCAAGCGGCAATGGAAACTGAAACCTGTGCAACATGAGTGGAATAAGCGTACCATTGGATTAAATTTAATTCTCTCTCTATGATAGAGGTAAAGTCAACTTAGACCACACCCTCACCTGGGAAACCCACATGCACTGATTTGTGCTTCGGGTATAGACCTACTGGCCCCAGATGAGTAAGTGTAGTTGCAGTCTCCCTCGGGTCACCAAGAACTATGGTGCCAATTTGACGGAAGGAACAAATGACCCGAGACCCCCACCTCCCTAATCTCTGAGGAAAGCAGTTCCACCACAGTGCCGTGCATGTACACACAACTGCCGAGTCAGCACACCAAGATCTGCAAAGAGCTCGCATGCCAGGCCGGGTATCGAACCTGCCAGCGATACAAGGTGTTAGAGCTGAGAACAGAAGCATGCTGCTGCCGTGGTGTAGCCTATTATTAAAGATGCCGCTGTACAATGCTCGTGAAGTATTCGCACTTCCATTCGACTTCCCTTGCACAATCCTTGACTAATGGTAATATTTCTTAGAAGCATCACAATCGCTCCTGGTTTTAACTTAGGCGACGGAGAGGCATGTGGAATAAATTAAGCGAATTAATCAATTCCCCTGCATAGTTCCGAGCCTTCTCTTCATTGATGCACGACACTTTATCAGTACCGAAGTGTGTTTTCAATTCTCATGGTTCCCTACGAAGAACTTTTTATTTTAGCAAAACAGCCCGAATTTCTGGTCACAAAATTAGGTACTATGCTTTTTAATTTTTCTGGCGTAGTTTCCATAAAATTCCTGGCACAAGTGATGTTCAACAGCACGAAGAAGCAGGTATGTTTAATCATCTTGTCTTGCCAAGAGAAAGAAGGGATCTGAAAATTCTTGATCATTAACATCTGGCCGCATATGTTGCGTTGGCAGAAGCTGATGAAAATAGTGCCACAAATGAAATATTCTGAGGCTCGCATCTATGATCATTGGTCGAAAAGCTCTTGGAACGGCAGGTAGAGTTTACCGGAAACCGTTTCGTAACACAATTACTTGACCTTCAATCACTGCATAATGTCAGGAATTCTGGCTATTAAGGGGGAATTGATAAGATTCTTTGTTCTTGATTCATCTTGCTCACGCAACATCATTAGCATATGACAATGCGGTAAACCTCGTCGTTGAAACTGTTACATGAATGTGAGCTATTGGACCGCCCAAAACGTGCCACTCTTTAATATCAATCATTAACCTGTTGAGATGGGCTTTATACACTCGTGATACTAAGTCGGGTCTGTTTTATGCAGTTTCATTTGGCCCCAAGTTGTCCAGAGATATCAGGATATTGTACTTTGCAGGTGTAAGTCTGAAACAGGTCAGGCTTTCCTTATTTGTTAACAATAGACATGGCATTTGGGTCAGCTTGTAGCATGCTGCTGCTCGGACAGTCAGAAAACGATGATGGATGAGTAACAGGAACGCTAGGCTCTCTGTAATTATCGTTTCTAGCAAGTTGTCTATTAGCAACTCGTAAGTCTTATTGGTGGTTTCTGATGTACATTAGACGGCAACCTTTCAAGTTAGCATGTGCATAAACGATGAGGTGCTGAAGAGAACTGGCCTGATTTGTAAATAGGACTTAATTCATCCATTAGTGCTAGAAAATAGTAGAAGAACTCTTACATCGAGGTTCTTTTGTGAACTCTAGTGTGTCCCTCTTGAACCTGCTTATATACCAGCCTGCTCTCCATTTGAAACAATATCACGGTGTACAGGAGATGCTCGAGAATCAGAGCATTTACATTGAAAGCACCAATATTGTTGCTAGTTTGAATGTTTTGCATTAACATGTTCTTGCAACTTATATTTCTGTACTGCTGAATACTTACAGTGAGAGCACTTGAAGCGCCTCTCGCCAGTATGATTTGCATCAATGTGTCGTAGCAAAGTTGATTTCCTTATTGCTGCATAGTCACACTGAGAACACTTGAAGCGCTTCTCACCAGTATGCTTTGAATCAAAATGATATTGCAACGCAGACTTCCACGATGCTGCATAATCACACTGAGAACACTTGAAGCGCCTTTCACCTGTATGTTTTGTATCAATGTGATATTGCAAAACTGACTTCTGTGCTGCTGCATAAATACATTGAGAGCATTTGAAGCGCCTCTCACCAGTATGCTGAGTATCAATGTGACGTTGCAAAGTGGATTTCTGTGCTGCTGCATAGTTACAGTCAGAGCACTTGAAGCGCTTCTCATTTGAATGCTTTGTATTAATGTGGTATTGCAAAGCGGTTTTCAGTGCTGCTGCATAGTTACACTGAGGGCACTTGAAGCGCCTCTCACCATTATGCTTAGCAGCAATGTGACGTTGCACAGTAGATTTCAGTGCTGCTGCATAGTTACACTGAGAGCACATGAAGCGCCTCACACCTGTGTGCTTCGTGTCAATGTGATGTTGCAGAACGGATTTCTGTGGTGCTCCATAGTTACAGAGAGAACATTTGAAGCGGCTCTCACGACATGCGAAACCATTAAATCTAGGCATGGCAGAAGTACTAGGAGCTTCGGAATTACTTTTCGTTGCCTCCTTGCTGCAACCGGGCGAGAACACAAGTTGCGCTTTCCCCCTGCTGGTGTCGGCATCCAAGTGAAGAGGCTCAACTTTCCCAACAGTGAAGCGTTGCACATCAGAGTCACCTGCGGAAATACGAGAAGTAAATATTACGAGACATATACGACAGCTGCAGAGAAAAAAATTAGATGCACGTTCTCCAACAAATTTAATTGTAGGTGTTTCGTCCCGATTACAATAAATCGATCTAATTCATTTAGAAGACCAAGGAATGGACGTCGATGACAAGTAAGAGTATGATAAGGTACATATTATAAATAGTTTAGCTATTAGTTTCACACCAAGTCTTCAAAGTGTTAAGGAGGATAACATACAGCGGTACGAACGTCTAACCCAATGAACACAAATCAATATTTTGCCAAGGAAACAGCAACAGTCCGGAGGCGTTGCTCACATTGCTCAGACAAGTGAAGCGCAGGAGACGCTTCAAAGTAAATATTTGTTTGGGAGACAAGCTGCGACAGAACATGAGCTCATGCAAATAGAAGAGTATTTTTAAGAACTTGCAACATAAATATTTTTGTGAGATTTTAAAATGTAAAATGCTCTGCACCAGTAAACAAAGAATAATATCGTCTGTCGCGAAAACCACAGATGCGCATTTAAGTAGTAATAAACCTTGAACGAAACGCTTTTCCAAAAATTTATATTTTCATACGTGTGAGGAAAATTTAGCACTGATTCGATATTTTACTGCACAGCTTAGTCTTTTGTAGAATATTGAAGAAAAAGAGGCCGGGAAATACAGCGAAAATGGGTACCTAAGTATGAGTGCAGAATTACTAGACTGCTTATGACCCGTTTGGTCACCACTACCATCTTCTTTGCCTCTTAAAGGAGTATTTACACTTTGCTTGTAAGGATAAATACAGGCATTACCAGCTTCAATGTAAGAGATGGAAACAGAACCTTTGTAATCTATTTATTCATTAGAAAGTGGAGAATAAATAGCAATGAAATTTACAGCTAACAAACATAAAGTCATATTGCATAGATTCATGATAAAGAACAAGATTTTAAACAATACATTTCCTAAAAATATTCGCAAGAGAAGAAACGAAGAAATACAAACAGGGACAAAAGTTAAATAACGATGCTGGAAAAAAGTGATTTAGTACAAAACCGCAACAAAAACTAATATTTTGTGAACATCTTTTTTCAACAAGTTCCCTGCATTGATGACCACAAAACCTATATGAATGTCCAGTAAATGTCGAATTATCCCCTGTCGTCCATTCTTCTACCAGCAAATCTCACAAATGATCTTGATTATGAGGTTTTCTCTTCCAAGCTCTCTCCAATTATCTTACGTATATTTATATAGGGTTCAAGTTGGGGCTCTGAACTGGCCCCTTCATCAGGGCAATTTCTCTAAGAAAAGGAGAGCTTCTTAGCATTGCGGTAGAGTCATTATCTTGCATGAAAAGGGGGGATTCAGAAGGACTTAGGCTTAAGTTTGGTAAAATATGCTACGGAAGAAGCCGTTTGTAGTGTTTACCACAGATATCGACATGAATAGGCATGATAGGGTTAACTCCTGCAGAAGATATTGCAGCTGGAGACGCTAAATACAGAATAATTATTGTCCAATTTTTGTAGTTTTCTTGTTTCATCACGAGTTGAGTTTTTTCTTGTGATGGTTCCGCGTCTATACTGACCTTCGGGAATTCGATGGAAGGAATAGATAACGTCCATGATATTATGAACTGCGGCATTGGGGAGTGTACGAGCTTATCGCGGCGCGATGTCCATTTTTCATTTTCCCTTTCCTGATGTGTTTCAAAGCATACCATGCATTTTATTGCTCTGCAGTTAGCTTACGCAGAAAGTTATTTATTTTATCCTCTACTTTGAGGGGAATACTTCTGTACTGATTCGGTTATGAGGGCGAATTTCGAATATTTGTCATTTTTCCAAATAATCAGTTTTCTTTAAAATAACAACACCTTTACTTTTATCCGGCTTGCACACTATAATGCTTTTATTACATGAAAGGTCTGTTAGGGCCTGTATATCTTGCTTGGATAAAATCGAGAATATCTTGTAGGGTTTGAATCTGTAAAAGTATTTTTTAACCAAAAACTGTAACCGCTGTTGGAAATTAGTAAGGTTTGACTGTGGTTAGTTTGAAAAATCTTTCAGGCGGACAAATAATTTCTCAAACGGCAAGAAGAAACGGAAAAAGTTCAACCTGTACACAGGAAGGCAAAAGTAAAGTCCAAAGGCTAAAACAGTTTTGAGTCGGGGTGACAAAATAAAAGAAATAAAATTGAATATGACTTTTTCGGGGTCATACGCTGTAAGCAATTGTTGATTCCCAACTGTGAAAGCTTTCTTCTGTGGGTCCCTTCGGTGGCGGCCTTATATTAAAAAATAACAGAAGAAATATACCCTCTGATGAGAACTTTGTCCAGGCTGGAGAATATGTGCAAAGAATCTTCAGATGTCTTTAACCTGGCTTCCAGACTAGATATAACGGACTTCTTGCTCTTGATTTCATGTTGAAGCAATTTCAACTGCCAGGATTTGTAAAACTTGGACAAAGCAAGAGAAAACCGCAGGAACTTTGGAACGATATTGTTGTTACCGGGCACCAAATAAATGTTCTAATACTATGGCTCACTATAGCTTGTCAGGCGCCAACAGTACCTGATAATATTCGCAGGGTTTTTCACTTTTACTTAAGATAACTTATTTTTCAGAGTGTTTTCAGTTTTATGTCTTCTTTTGTTACCTTGCATTTGGGAATCAAGTATATTTCAGTAAAAATCTTAAGTTTATTAAATTTTATTTCCACTGGTAAAATTGGTCTAAAATAGTTTATTTGCTTACAAAGAATTGTTAAAAGGTTCAAAGGCTTACTGCACGTTCTATGAGAAGTCTTGCGTATTACCCTTAAAAATCACAAAAATTTAAAATGGCTGGCAATATGGCTTAGGACGAGAGCGAGTACCGACATCCAGCAAGATCAAGTGCAGGTTAAAGACTGCCTCCAGGCACTGGCAGGGGCTGTGACGTAACAGCCACCTGCTGAACTAGGTCGCACATGCGATGTACCTGAGAGGTCTACACAGTAAACTTAGAAATTTTATTTCTCTCGCTCACAATCCCCCACGGCCAACCAATACTAGACAGATTGCCATGTTAGGGTTATGTTTTAACTTTGCATATCAAGGTTATCTAAAAATTCCCTACGTGTGACACAGCTTAACGTTGTGCAATACGTAACTGTGTAAAATAGCCAATACAAACACAAGTTAAAATTTAGCAAACTGATGCAGTATTCGATCATTACATTTACTCTTAAAGACTGTAGCTTCCGAACTTAGACAAGAAATTTTTATACAAGTAGTATTGTAAATAGTCTTGCTAGGCATCTTCTCCGTCCGTGTCCAATCTGTCCGACTGCGAGTTGAGCTCTCGGTCGATGTAGTCTGACAGGCCCGGGCCATCTGATACGGAAGTCAGAGTATAGATTTCCAAATCCGCTGGTAGAGCAAAATCCTCAGTAGTGCAGCTCGGATGTCCTCTTTCCAAACTAAAACTATACGAAGTTTGAGCACCAGGCATCTCAGGGTTCTGACGGTCGCTGTTAAGAACTAAAGCCTTCACAAAATCTTCCACTGTACGTTTCGTCGAAGTTCTTGTAAACATTCGTGAAGTTGCCACTGCGGCGCTTACAGTTCGCCGACGTCCCTTCACAGTCTGACTATGTGAAGTTGTCGGGACAGCTGGTGGAGGTTCTTCAATAAAAACTTACTCTGCTTCCTCTTCTTCTGGATTTTCCCATTCCATACTTGCCTGTTCTATATCATCTCGAACTTCAACTTCGTCTTCCGGTTCTATTGACAATTCTGTCTCGTCCATAGGAATAGCATTGGCAGCAATTTCCTCAGTTAGGGCTGCCGTTATCTTGTCTGCTAAACCAACCAGGGAAATCGACACGCCTCCTATGTTGGTTGTGCCGGCGTTCCACTGGTAATCTTGCTTATTGCTGCCGTCCTGTCTCTCGGTGTCTGGCCGAAGCCTCGACTTGTCTCGCTGATAAGATCGTCGTCTCGTGCTGGGCTGAAGTTGCGCAGTGTGCCTACGAGTCTCGAACGAACACTCCTCGTTTCCATGCCATTTCTTCAACTGATTAAAATTAGATCTTGCTATTGTCGCTGAACGTTTATTTCGCTTATTTTTCAGCGGCACCGCGTTTGCAAATGTCGTGTAAGTATCCAGTCCAACGAGTGGACACTTCACATTGCCTCGGCCAGCATTCGGTAGCTCACCTGCGGTGAGTCTGTGTGCGGAGAGTGGGGAGATCCGGAGAGTTCAGCTGAGCCTGCAGTACCTTACACGTTTAGAGCAAACGCCACGCAACCCAACTCACGGGGTCATTTTTTACCTTCCCGTCCGGCACGGGGATTTCCCATACTATCTGCCCTCATCCACTAATTATGCAGAACTCCTGCAACATATGGACTTCATACCAATGACTGTACTGCCTGCAGTAGAAGAGAACACCCCAACGTGGCGTGTTTCCATAGAGACCTTTTGCCGCAGATGCGAGCTACCCAATAAATCATTGGTGACAGAAACCCACGCAAGGCGAGTGTTCCTGAATCATATACTAAAAAAACACTTGCGGACTGCAGGAAGATTTACACTGACGGCTCTAGGATGGGAGAATCAGTGGGCTGTGCTGCGGTGTCTGGTGATGTGGTGCTCTGCAGCAAGCTGCGATCTGGGACATCGGCTTACTCGGCGGAGCCCTACGGTTTTCTCGATGCATTGGACATTGTCGAAATGATTGACCATAAAAATTTTGTTATATTTGCTGACTCTCAGAGCACATTAGAGGTGCTGCAGAACTACAGCAGCAACCATCCTGTGGTGTGCGATATCCTCGGAAGGCTGACGGCTCTGAGGGGCCGAAATAGCTGCAGATCTGCTGGGTTCCCGGTCATGTGGAAGTTGCCGGAAACGAGAGGGCTGACAGCGAAGCTAGGGATGTGGCAAAAGCCCCAGGAGAGAGGGTTAACCCAGCTATACCAAGTCAAGATTATTACTACTACATAAGGAGATCTATGAGAGCGGTGTGGCAGCAATGGTGGAATGACGTCAATAACAACAAGTTGAGAGTGATAAAACCGGTAGTAAAAGAGTGGGCAACGTTCAGGTGCGGCGACTGTTGCTTGAAGGTGGTACTGTGCCGCCTGCGCATTGGTCACACTAGGCTGACCCATCAATACTTGATGGAGCGCCGCCCTCAACCCTATTGTGATGACTGTTTGGTGCTGCTGACAGTACGCCATCTTCTTGCAGAATGCCCCTTCTATTCGAAAATCTGAAAGAGATACTTCCCATACACCCAGGGAGGGGACATAGATGCGATGATGGTAGAAATACTTTCCGAACCCCGTCAAGGGAATTTTGATGTGAGAAGGATAAAAAGATACTTGGAGCGATCTGAAATCTGCGAAAAACTGTAAATTCGGAGTTTTATTGAGATGGATGGGAGAGTAACGCGGTTGTTACGCGACCATTTATTAGTAGCAGAGGTGTGAAATTGACGAGGCCTATGACCCCAGATAGATCTTAGATTTATGACTGATGAGGAATTACATGTTCTCAGCACTATACTGGGCCAGTGACAGAGGGCAAAAACCGAGAATATTTCGATCTTGTGTTTTCGGCGCGAGGCGGGCGTGATGCCTGCGGCGCTAGTAACCCAAGCCACTATAATAAAAATCATGTTGCGATCTTCCCTTTGAGATTTTTTAGAGGTCTACCAATGTTTCGTCACGCAGCTAACGTTCAAGCTGTTGCACTTTATTATTACAAGTTGAACGATACTTTGAGACCTACAGAGTATAACAGCAGTTGCTGAAATTGACGAGTTTTCCCGATTTGCCACTAAGGAGCGTTTCTCTGTAAGAGAGCGTTTTCAAAAAAATAAATAGCTATACCGGTACTTTATTAGGTACACAAGGCACAGAGCTATGCCGCCTCTTTATTAGGTACACATGGGGTTACGGTACACAAAGCACAGCTTATTGTTCAAGTTACATTAGAAACAAAAATTGGGTAGTACAATAAACTACACTGCATTGCACCCTATTGTTGAGCGTCCGTTTGATAACAGTGTGCGCTGCCATCATTCGTACATGTAAAATAGTGTGCAATCAGGACCACCATGGATCACCTAGAGTAAGATGTATCGCATTCTTCTATCCTGAGTTTGCAACTGGGCTCATTTCTTCGTCCTGACATTGAAACAGTATATGTCCTCTTGAGTAGATATACTTGCACTAGATGACCTCGGCACATTCATAATGCAATTTTTGTTTTTGAAGAAGCTGAGAACGGATATCTCTTACTATATACCGTACGCTTTCTGCTATTTTGTACAAACTTTTATACAGGCCTCCCTGGCATAGGTAAAAACTGACATTTCTTCACTACAGACAACCTCAACTTCTGATAAAAAATTAAATTCTATCTTGAAAACTTTCCTAGTTAGTCTGAAAAAATTTTTCGAAAAATGAAAATTAGGCTGGGATCTGTCCAAATCCTAAACAATCACTGACTAGCCTCCTCTCTAGCCTGGACTCGGTCGAAGACAACAGTCTTCAAAATTAGCATTAGTTCATCTGCCTGTAAGCCAATCAATGCATTGGGCTTCAATATTTATCACAGCTCAACCAAGAAACTCCAAAATAGATAAGCCCAACTTACACAACAGGCTCCAAGCTTTAACCCTCCTTATCTGGGGAGGTAGGCCAACCTCCGGGCTGTGCTTAAGGAGCTACGCTTACAAGATATTTCACTCGGACTAGGTGCCGTTTCCCACAATTGGTTTAATTTATCAAGTGCAGTGGCAGAAGACTACCACGATCTTGGGTACCCTACTCCTCTTGGGCTAAACCGACTATGAGGTATCTGTAAATTTCTTTCAAGTGCCCGAAAAACTGAAGCAAAGTCCACCCAGAAGCAGCTATAATATCTTTAAGCCTCAGGTATTGTACTCTTCTGAGATCAAGTTCAAATTTGGACCATCCATAGCTGATTCGACGTTCAGAGTACCTGCTGAGCTCAGGCTAAGTCCAAATTTGGATCCCAATAATATTTCTAAGCCATAGCAACCTGACTGTACTAGGACTAAGTCCAAAGGTGGATCACCAATAACTTAAAAATCTTAATGAACTGCACAAGTTTTGAGGCCAAGTCGAAATTGGGCACCCAGTAATTTTTCTAAGAGGACTGCACAGTTCTGATGCTAAGGCCATAAATTGTCCACCATCAAATGGCACTAAGACTCAAGGAGTTGCATAAATTCTGAGGCTACGTCTAAAAACGGACCGCTGTAGATTTTTCTGGGATTCAGTGGACTATAGTATGCTGACACTAACTACAAAAACGCACCAACTTCAAATCTTTCCAGGTCTCAGTAGATTTGCAGTAGTTTTTTGTGAGTGTGTGTACCGGCTTCCTGGAACAACGTCGGCGTCATGGTGCCATATTGAATTCGGTCAAGACAAAGCCAAGAACCAAACTGAGCCCTCAACTAGTGAACCTCACTTTACAGGTTTTTTTTATTATATGCCTTGCATCTAGGGAAGGGCCTCTCCTTTTAGCAACAATTGGTACCCTTCATCTAGAGAAGAGCCTCCCATTCAAGGGGCAATTTTATGAGCGGTTCATCTAGTGGAGGGCTTTGCTGTACAGCGCCAATCTGAACCATCTATCTAGTGGAGGGCTTTGCTGTACAGCGCCAATCTGAACCATCTATCTAGTGGAGGGCTTTGCTGTACAGCGCCAATCTGA
>LQNS02277964.1:7738413-7765328 GCA_001587735.2 Parhyale hawaiensis | reverse complement strand
AGAGGATGGACTTAATATAACACACATCGAGTCCTTGAGTTGAAGAATAAGTTGAATAAGTGCTAAAATATGAACGTTTCACGGGTCAGTCTGAAGGAGTTGCAAATCCGTGAAAGTTTCACGGGTCCAGCTAGTCATAATATTAATACGTTTGTATCTACGTGTGTGTGTGTGTGTGTGTGTCACGCTCTTCACAAATAGATAGGCGTAAATTAGAGACTTGACTTCATTTCACCAGTATCATATCTACGCTTTCGTTTTTCTTTACACAAATTTTACTCGCTTTGCTGGTAGCGGATGGCATTCCTCATAGGGTCTGAGGCGTAGCCAAGATACGCTCTGGGTAAAGAAAACGGGTAGTGTTGGGCATCTCTGCTCTAAATTGATTTTTCGAAGAGAATAGGCTGCTGGGAAAGCATCAGCCAGTACAGTGCGATGTCTGAGGAAATGCAATGACATCTTCAGATCAAAAGAATACTCTCCAACGAATGAAACGATTAACCCAATCTATTTTCGTTTATTGTATATTGCTTTGTATTGCATTAAGCAAAGCAGGAAAATGATGGGTTATTGATCACTATTCACGGGTCCCGAAATAGTGAGAAAAAATCGGAGACGCGACAAAAATTTGGAAGGTGTAACCTTTTGGTGGGCTGAAATATCTGTAAACTGTGGGAAACGGAGCTTTAAAAAAATGTGTGCAAATAAAAGAACATTGCAAAGAGTATCGTCGTGTTTCTATGTTTTTATCAAGACACATGTGCAAATTCTCTGATGAGAGAACAAGAGAGTGATACATTTTATAAAGTGAGAGCATTAACAAATCGTCGAATTCTCACGAGTCACCCACGCTTCACGTTAGAGACGGAATGCGTAACGATAGACAGGGTTAAGAGGCGGATGTTTGTTCAGACGGTGTGGATTAAGTTACAAGCGCTACTTCAAATTAAATAAGGTGAGTGAAAACATTACCTAACGGTACGTGTCACGCTCTTCACTAATTGATGAAAGGAAATTAGAGTGTCCCGAGGTACTCTTGGATACGACCCCGGAAGGGATCAAAGGAAGAAATAGTCAAGTTAATATTTCAGCTTCTATGCGGCTCGCAGGTCCAGCGTAGACGCTTCACGGCCAGACTTGGGACATTTTCAACCTTGGTATGCGTGATACTGGCACGAGGGTATCATAATTAAAGAACAATTCTTTTGTTTGTAGAATATTTAAAGGTTCATTCAGTATTAGACGGGGGAAAATTCGGATGATACGGGACTGAGATATCACTGAAAAACATTGCTTCAGTTCTGTGGAATTTCTAAGGGGTTCCAGCTGCACCCACAGCAGAGTAATCAGAAGGGTAGTAGGAAACCTCCTCATTTTTCGTTAGACTGAATTCGTCAGGATTAAGTGACTGGCGTTATTTATGTGGTAGGTTAGGTTAGAGGAGCTGCGGTAGGCTAGGTGCGTTATAGTAGGTTATTGCTTAGATTGCTACATCTTATAAAGTGGGAGCATTAACTAATCAGTGATATCCCACTGGTCACGTTAGCTTATACGACTTAATTAGGCTTTGATAGACAGACATTGTTGAGTTTGAATGACTTCATGAGCGATAAGCGACGGACGTTTACTCATACGGGATGAGTTACGTTATAAGAGCTTCATTAGGTATTCAACCGTGGAACTCCACGGGTCACGCTAGTCTATATATTAATACGCTAGTACCTACCTACCTACCTTTTGTGTCACGCTCTTCATCACAAAAAGATAAAAGAAAATTTGAGCTTCACTGAGTTCGGGAAGCTGGCGTATCTGTGATACGGATGGTGACTAATCTCTCGGCCACAGGTCAAGTCTTTTTAATTGTTTATGCGCCCAAAATTCTTAAGAATAAAGCTTTGGGAACCTGTATCGTGGCTTGCTGCCAAAGGAATTCCATGGGTCCAGTTAGACAGAGTAACTTATAAATATATCCCACGGGTTCACTTAGACAAGGGCAGCTGCAGTAATTATTATCAGCAAAATGGCTTGTCGTATAAGATATCATACATCGAATCTCGGTGTTGTTTGTTATGTTGATGGGAATTGCCATGGTAGAATGCGAAGGTTTCACTGATCTATCTGAAACGCCTTATGCCAGACCGTAAACGTTTCACATGTGCTGCTAGCTGATATAAATATTCCACGGGTCCTATGTTACGCGGAGGTCAGCAGTTCTGTGCAAGGTTTTTTTTTAAATGATTTTTATGTCCCTGGGCTCTTCTGAATGAACGGGTTGGGATCTGGAAAATTTCCATGTGGGGGTGGGCACTAAGAGTGCCAGCAAAATTTAACGGGGGGAGGGGGCAGCGAGACAAAATAGCTAGGCCCTAAGCCGTACATTTTTTCAAAGCTCATTTCCAGTGAAGGGGGAGAGTAACTTTTTAGGGAGTGTGTCCCCCACGATCCTCCCCTGGCTCCTCCACTACAGGGAATTATGGATGGAATTATCAACCAAAAGGATGGACTTGATATATCACACATCGAGTCCGAGTGTTGGAGAATAAATGTGGTGTTGACATGCTAAAATATGAACGTTTCACGTATCTGTCTGAAAGGTTTTGCAAAGCCGTGAAAGTTTAATGGGTCCAGCTAGTTTATATTAATTATTCTGCTTCCGGCTTCTTAGGTTCGCCCGTCTATCCATTTATCAGAACATTACGCTTTCAACATGAGATAGGGAAAAATTAAACTTGCAAGACGGTCTAATTTTGGCTGGAAGGAATTTCAACCCTAGCTATGCTTTCTTTGCTTTTGAAAAAGTCAGTTTCAAAGTAAAAAAAATGAAGTTCATTCTACTCATATCATATCTAATGTAAGAAATATCTAATAATTCCAGAAACACCTTAGTATCTCTATGTCTTCATCAGGATAAAAGTACAAATTGTTTGCTAACAATATTTGCAAGATTCATACGTGAAATTACAGTATTAAGAAAGGTTGAATGAGGTACTTTAAGGATATCTTCTGGGCTAAATGACGAAGTTAGTTTAGACGCGCTAGGTTAAGTTAGTTGAGTTGCTTTAGGTCAAGCTAATGCTAAGTGAAAACAATTATTACTCGTAGAATTTTCCCAGGTGCCACTAGTCCGTAATATGTATAATCTTTTGGTTCCATACGTAAGTACCTTCGTTTATCCATTCGTCTGCACGTAACAATTTCAGTTATTACGATAGATAGGCGAAAATTTAAATATTTTGCAAGAAACTGTAATTTAAACAGAGAAGAATTTAAACAATAGCTGTGGGCTTCACTCTTCTTGAAAATTTTTTAGTTTTAGGAAGCCATTAAGTACACTTTACACGCTTCAATTTTCATCGGTTCTTTCACACAATATTATATTCGCTTTGCTGGCGACTCTTGACGTTCTTAATAGGGCAAAACAAGCAGCTAGGATGCTGTACGGGAGCACATCTCAACTGATGCATTTTTTGACGCGAAAATGAGACGTCTAAACAATTCTCGAAAAGTAGGGATTACGCTGCTGTTTTTGAAGAAATAGACAGAGAGTGTGTGTATTGCATTTTGTTGCATAGCTATCGTATCAAATAAAGTGGAAAAATTATGGACAACCGCTCAACATTGACGCTATATTAGTGCTAAAAAATCAGATATGCTCCTAAGAAATTGAAAAAGTGTAAGAATATGGATGGGTAAGTTATCTGTAAACTACAGAGATAAGCTTAGAAAAGTAGCGCAAAAACTTAAGAGAAAATGCAAAAAGTGCATCCGTATCTCTTTTTTTAATTGTCTTTACCAAAAATACGACTGCAAATTGTTTGCTGGAAGAATATTTGCAATATTCATTTGTGAAATCAGAGTACTTAGATAGTTAGATGGGGTCTCAATGTAGAAGGACTACGTTACGTTAAACGGAGTTCGTAAACTTTAATGGACGGAGCTTAGTCAGAAGCGCTGCCTTAGGTCAAACTAAAGTGAGAGAAAACATTAATTAGGTAGCTGCGGAAATTCCATGGGTCCCGCTAGTCTATAATATTATTCAGCTGGCGGTTTCATACGTACGTCCACTCGTCTGTACGCAGCGCTTTCATCATTAGAAAGGGGACGACTAACTCGAAAGAAGCTTTGATTTTGGTTGGAAGGAATTTCAACATAGCTCTGTTTTTTTCGCGTTTGAACAAATTTCAGTTGGTTTCGAAGTGAAAACATCAACTTTCTTCTATACGTGACATACACGCCGATTTTCACATCATACAATATTCACTTTACTGGGGTCTCATGACAATCCCAATATGACAAAAGTCGTCGTCAGTATACGGTGAAAAACTTGTGGGTCTGGTGTACCTATTCTAAAGCGTTTTTTTCAGTGAGAGTGCGATGTTTAAAGAAATAAAATGAATTTACAAAATAGGCGTTATCGGCAACAATGCTCAAGCCTAATATAAAAAAAACGCTCCCTGTATTTATTTCGTGTCCGCTTTTCAATGAAATGGGTGAAAATAGGTTAAGTTGCAAATTTTGTAATTAAGTTGCGTTTTCATCGAGATCGATGACCAGGTTGCAGATGATGGCGAAAGTGGGATAATTATCCTTTTTCTGAATGCATTTCTCGCTTGAAATACTTCTTGATATCGAAACCATAAAAATATTTGATTTGCTTATTGCGGCCATGCAGTCTGATTAAAAAAAAAACTTTCTCCATAGGTTGAAACATATGATTGCTCTCAGTTCACGACTGACAAACTCACTAGCTGACTAACGTAAGGCAAACAAAGCGACGATTTTTCACGGGTAGTAGACACAGCTATTTCTTTTAGCTGGCTATTTTCCTTTGATGAGCAGTTTGCGATTCAACACAAAATCTTCGATGCACTGAAGGCTTATTCGGTAGATACAATAAGCGAAGGGGAAATTATATAAATTCGGAACTATTTTGCTGCTTGCTGGTGTAAGATTTTTCCGCATGCAACCTAAGGAAGGAGAACGATTGCGCTTCTTAGATGAAGTGAAAGGAGAGAGAGCACTTATACATATACATACATCTTCTGACAAATCAAGTCGGCTGTTTTAGCATCTTCTTCAGATGCATAGTAGTGACAATAGCATATTAAGTGAAGACGGGTCATCTCAATTTCTTTGCTGTCACTTTTTGACAGCGCGGGTACTCTAGTTCACTATAACACTCTGAAAGACGCAAAAAAAAAAGAACAAAACCAAGCAACATTAGCCTAACTAAGAATTTTCCACAAGATGTGATAAAGAACAGAGATGGTAACACCAGCCTAACTAAGAACTATCGAGAAGATTGCCGATTGATCATAGTTGAGGTCAGGTTTTTCAGTCTGAAAAGAAAATTCACTCTAGTATCCTTAAGTCTTGCACATCATTTGTACAGCAGATTATTGAAAAATTATTGCATCTGATAGAATTATTTTCAGCCAACTATGATTTCTGATGGCTGGATTAGATGGTGCGGCAAGCAGTTGCCCGGTACGGGGCGAGATTCCCCGATGTTGCGCTACTCTAACGTAGAGCTGCACGGCTGTGCTGCCCACGTATGGCAGCTGTCACACTTATTAATACACAACACCAGTATGGATGAACGCATCCACGGGATCACAACGCTTAAGGAAAGAACCAACTGTTGCCATATAGCAGTAGTAAGATATTGGGGCAATTTGCGTGAAGAAGTGATTTAAAATATACTTCATCTCGCGTTCGAGGTTTCTGCTTTGTGATCCTAAATATGGCAAATTCAGGTAATATGTGTCCTTTTCAACAGTGTGTGTCGGAATTTCACAGTAGTATTTTTCATCTAAAAACTTTCTATATATCGCGTTGGCCAATTTTAATGCTAGTAATTTCCTTAAAAGTATATATGTATATACTGCTGAAGGTATTATACTTCCTTAAGAAACAAGTCAAATGAACATGAAAGACGATAGGCTCCGCTGAGAAAGGTGGAAATGATTGCGGTTTTGTACTTGTTGGAGATGTTACTAAAAAATTTGTGCCAACGGCAGAAAATATTGGTTGACGGTACAGCGAGGTGAACAAGTAATTTTCATTGCGGATAACAAGTACATTTAAGAACGAATGGCAATTATTGCGTTCTGTTTCAATTGCAAACTCTATTTTACGGTGTCTATCATTAGATTAATTGTGGAACATTCGCAGCTTGTTGTTCATTTACAAAGAGAAAAAAGTGTCATCAAGATAAAGACAATAAAACTGGGGCATGTATTCTACTCCCGCCACAATAATAATTATCATTAATTAGCTCGCATACTGTAGATAAACCTAATGAGGGTTTCTTTGCGTTTTACTCTAGAATTTGAAGATCTAGTTTTGTGAAAAGCAGGAGAAGCAGTCAATTTGGCTATTCGGAATCCCTTGTGGTGCTTTCCGCCTCTCGGTGCCGGAGTATATGCTTTATGTAAATTAAATCCGTTCCATAACGTCCGAGAATCGAACCCGGGCCTCCTTTGGTGCGGTGCAAAGCTGCTCTCATTTCGCCACGGTGAGGGCGGGGTTGTAAGAGAGTATACGTAAGGGACATGGAGCACGTCACCAAAGCATGCGCATAACGCATCACAGTACAGAGAAACTCTGGTCACACAAGAGCGAAAGAATAGAAACAAAACTAAATGGGATACTGAAAATTTATGTTCCACAGCCCGAATTAAGAGCAGGAGGGAGTTAATAGATTATTTAGGCTCCCCTAGAGACAACATGCCCAACAAAGTGGGTGAACCACAGTTATGTCTGACCCACAGTCCACTGGAGCATAAGTGCAGGACGGCTCCACTGCACTGTGTCTGACCCACCTTCCATTGCAGCCTGAGGGCAGGACTCATTGTAGAAAGATGTCTCTGGCCGATCATGGATGGACTGCTCTTCAAGGGAAGTATCTGCTTCACACAATTCTTCCTTGATGAACACTGCCTCAACAGATGTGGACGGTGCAGACTGATGCTCTGAGTCGGGCTGGCATGCTGAGCCAACTGCATCCTCCTGAACAGCAGACAAGCAGTCGACTTAAAACTATGTATGAAGTATGTTATGACTAAAAGACTTTATTGAAGCCATAGATGTACCGTTGGACTTCAAATCCATAGGACAATCCAAAGAGAGGTTAATTGACATGAATTGTTTTAGGGTGGGATAGAGGAAATAATTCAAATAGAAGGGAAACTAACAGCAGGCAAGTCAGGGCCGCATTGCAGACAAGTACGTATGTTCTGAAATACTGGAGTCAGTTCCAACAGCTGAAGCATCAAAGTTTTGGGTGGATATGTACTTTCGCCAATGGATTATGCAGAGAGACCCGCAGATTGTGTCTACTGCATGCATTGTCTATTGACGTAATCACTGTACATGCAAGACTCAACCAATAGTCCAACAGTAGGCTTTACTAGTCAGAATTGCAAAAAGTTTGGAAATACGCAAAAACTCCAAATATATAAGTAGGCAGCTAGCTACAGCAAATATTGACGACACAGCAATCAAACACTTGTGCTTCGAATCATGAGCAATCGTAGAAATTCTGTTTGGTCCTTACTTCTCTCTCACCTGCTGCTAATGGATCAACTTCTCCAATTTTGGCACCAAAGCAACACAATCATCAATGCCAGCCTCGGGCATATCCAACCTACACAACGCCGGGCATTAGACCAGAATAATACAAGAACCAATTTTGGATGCAAAATGGAACTGCAGTTTTCAGGGATAATAATGTGATGCATGTAATAGTGTGTATGTATAATAACTGCATCTATTAAAGAAGTACACGATGGAGCAGTGCATTACCATTTCCTAGTAAATCTCAAAGCAAAAAGACGGCATTGGCATAGGGCTGCCCCTCATTGGGCTATTTCACAAGTTCATGGGATTTTACTCGCAACATTGCCAAATTGTTCAACTCTGGGGATATTCAATATTATCTATACGAAAGTACATTTTTACATGCATGGGCATTTTGCCCACTGGACTTGAGAACAAATCTGATAGCCATTTTTCTCCACATTGGTGGAGCAGCAGGAGAAGGAAAACAAAGATGACTTGTATGATGCCCAATTTCCATTTACGTTTTGTTTAAATTTGTAATATTAATGACTGTTTTTGCTTTTTTTAAAAGCATCTGTATCATCACGGGGACTTTTTAGGGCGTGAGCATTCACGCTCTCAGGGGCACACTAGGAAACACTCGCCACTGGCACAGGGAGACGAGGCAGTAATGTCGCTATAAAAAATGGGGCTCTGTGATGCTGATGCACTGGTAAAAAGAGGCACATCTACCACAGCAAACGATGCACAAATGCTGCAACTGTATATCGGTGAGCTTCATCCGGCGCATAGGGTTGCAAAAGCAGGGTGTATAGCGAACTTTGAAAACCTTTAAAGCTTGTATTAAGGGCACAACACCCAGAGGTGTACCTATACTTACACATGGGTTACTCTACGCAGATGAGGCTAAAATTTGAAAATTCCTGAAAATTCAATAAAAGTAGCTTCTATACATACCAAATTAAAGTTGAAGACCTCTACTTTAAGAATCTGAAAACAAAACACAAAAACATTAAACCAAATTTTTGTAACACTCTGTCAAAGATGAACAATTTTGTAAATAACCTTAATACAGTCAGTAAAATGCAACAGATTAAACTCATAATTTTCCATAGTAATAAGTAAACACTATGCTTCAAAACTATGTTACATAGTGATTGCACTGGGAAGCAAATTATAAATTTTTAGTAGTCAGTTGAAATAATTATTATCGTGGTAAGTCATAGGGTATATATTGCACGTTCACATATAAAAACATTGTTAAAATGTGTTATAAGACACTAGAACTAACTAAAGATTGTTCAACTGCTGTAACGCAGTGTAACGATCGTCACGATATTTTTGTAACGATCGTCATGGCGTTTCTTTGGCTTCTGAGGGAAAATGGTAATTGCACCCGATAAAACCTATACACATTTGGATAGCCAAATCGTTCATCTATAACTCCCATATAAAGTATGCAGATATCTATTCGTACTTTCAGAGAGTTTTGCACTTTTGTAGCACTGGGTCAAACTCAAGGTTGCATCTGTGTAACGTTCGTCACGGCCACTTTAAAAGTAAATAGCTAAAACAACAATAATCACAGAAAGTTGGAGATAGCTCATCAGCATTATTAGACACTGGTACTATTATGGTAAAAACCACATCAGGCTAAATATACAACTTTTAAAGTTATAGGCTGAAGTTTGGCAAAAAATATAATCTGAATGTAACGATCGTCACGGTGGAATGACCCACATGTACACACAATTTTGTTAGTTTAATACATAGATCTGCAAATCTCCGCCAAGAAGCTCAATGCTAGCATCGCACTTCTGTTTTCTTGCGCTCTACTAGTGCAGATCTATTGATTATTACTAACAAAAATGTATACATATATGTCTAATTGGCCTGATAGAGGTATACCCCGACTATTGGCCTGATAGAGGTATACCCCCGACTATGAAGTCATCGGTTAGGCCAAGAACCTAAGTATATATACGGGTTTAGTATGTTGTAAATGTCATTATGACACTAACAGAACCAGTCTTTGCCTCATAACTTACAAGGTTCTCGGCCTAACCTTGAGAGCTCATTGCTGGTCAACGTCCTCATACTAAGGTGGTGGTGGGTGGCAGCATCAAAAAATTTTGGACGTTTCTCTGTCGAGAGGTGGGCGTGCGTTCGAACGTACTTATTTTCCTTCAAAATGAGACCAAACGTGAGAAAATCTATGGTGTTTTCACTACTTTTTTCACTATTTGAAGCTAACAGCTGTTAGATTAGATTAGATAGGCGGCAGTAGACGAACCAAAAGGCCCATTCCCAAAGAGACACCGGGACTAACACCCCGGCTTCTTTGAGCTATTGCCAAAATTTTGGTACTTCTATCGAGAAGACGGCCATTTAGCAGCCCGTATAGAGAGATTTTTTGCCATCTAATAGTCCGTATTGAAATGTATATATATATATATATAGGTTTTGTTAAATAGAACGCCATGTTGTTTCGTTACAATATCTTTATATATATATATATATATATGCACCTCAGGGTGTTGTGCCCCTAATTCAACCTTTCAAAGTTTTCAAGATTTGCAAGGTTCGTTATACACCTGGAAAAATTGAGGTAAATTTGCAATATAAGGCCACTGCTCCGCCAGCGAGACAAGCGACGTGCAACGCGACAAATTTACTGCATGACGGAGGGTACAGCAGTCTACTGTCTCCACCGCCGCAACTGCGATGCCTCGCGACACCCGTGCATTACTGCAACACGACTCCCGTAAACATCGCATTGTGTCGCCTGTTGCTTTAACAGGGCCTTAGGGTCATATGGCCCCTAGTGCCAACAGCTGCTAAAGATCAGAGGTTTTCTCTTGTTGACAGTCTAGCCAATGATCTAAAAAACGTCGGCATAGTTGGGCCGAACTTAAGATCTTTATTCATTTGCAGTATTTGAGCATCTTTTTCAGTGTGGGGTGTAGAGCAACCACGAACATGACTGCAATAGCTCAACTGTACTAGCCCCCAAAAGGTTTCGAGGAAGCAGTGAAAATTCACAAAGCCTGGAGCGTTAGTTTTCAGTGACACTTTCGGTTGAGAGGAAAAATCAAGAGCAAACGCTAAGCTTACTACTGAATCAGCAACCCTGCAAGTAAATACTAATTATTCCTTGGGCATTTGTTGAAGAACACTGCACCATAGTTCAGTACTGATGTCTCTCTTTCAATGTTTTTGGAAAATTTTCCGTCTAGTTATGTACTATTCAATATAAAATGCAAAACAGAGAGACTTAATTTATCATTTAGGCTATATATGTGCACCTGTTATTGCTTCTAAGGTGCCTGTATAGATAGGTAATCGTCTCGCTATCTATAGACTTTGACGAACTTTTATAAACAGATGGAAAGGAGGAGGAAATAAAGTCTAACACTAACTCCTGAAACGAAGGGGTATCCAACTCGAACTAAAACTCCACCAAAACGAGAGCTCTCTGCAACTCACTGACCTGTTTTCAGACGTAGCGATGAATTTACTTATAACTGCCAAGGAAGAAAATGACAGCACACACACAATTAGGCGGAATACAAAATTTCTACACTCAAATGGCTCATCACGAATTTTTTGCAAAGAGTACTCACAATCTAATTCAAAATACATTCATGACTCTTTCCCTAATTACCTATGTATTAAGCCAAAAGGTTTAGCAAATAAACTCAGGAATATAAAAGAATTTACTCATCACTAGGATGTGTACCCATTCCAAAAAAGGTACGATTAACTTTTCTTCTGTATTTGAGGCTTTGCAGATCATAGGTAGCTTCAAACTATCACTGCAACTTATTTGTAGTATTACTTTTCGTCACTACACCACTCCGAGTTCATAAAATTCCAATATCTTGCTTATTACTGAACTAAGCAGCACACAAGTTAGTAAGTACAATCAAGAGACAACATGACACAAAGCTTACCTGACTTTTGTAGAGTGAAGAGGAGCTTGTCTCATTAAATCCCAACAGAGGGCAACTCTCCGCCTGCACTTCCATGCCGCTGAAGTCTACAAAGTCATATCAGCTGCACAAAGCGCTCAGCTTGTTCAAAATACAAAAAAAAAGAAATATGCAGAGTAGCTACTTGAAGCAGGGGTCGGCACTCTCCGGCCGGCGAAAGCCCTGAATCCGTGTACCAGCTCTCCTCCCCCCCATGCACAATGGCTGTACTACCTCTTCCAAATCGCTCAACTGTACAAGCATTGTCGTTAGGACATTCGAAGGTTATCCCGGTCATTAGTATTTTACACCTCCCACCTAGAATATCTTTTGTCCCCCTCGAGGAACTAAAATAAAAATTTTCTGTTCTCGGCTTCGTATTCAATATTTTTAGTTCTGGAGAAGCCAAATAAAGTTCCACAAACATTTTTTTTTCAATTTAGTCGACGCTTATGTATGGATTAAAGAATTACCATGCGTTGTCTTACGCGATCTACTGCGGGAGACGTACGGTAGCTACGTATTTTTACATGAAAAATATCTCGGTTTCATAAGAATTATAAACTAATCAAGTGAACTTCGAGTTTTTTTTTCAAGAGAAAGTGGCAATGAAGTTCTCAGAACGATAACCCAACGTCGTAGGCTGCCTAGAAATATTTTTCTTTCATTGTAAGCAAACGACACAGAGAAGTGACCGGGGGAGTGTGCAGTATCCCCTAGCAAAACGTCAAGTTTTGCTTCTTGCGGTAAACTACAGTACAATAATCTGAGCAATACTCAAAGTTAATCGCTTAGCAAGCATCATCAAACTCATATTGCATCTACAAAGTTGTTTCATTAGGTAAACCCTTCAGTCTGTGTGAAACAAAGTTCCTTATCCTCAAAAGCGTGTGGCAATCTGTGCTACATCAGAGACCCAACCGCTTACAGACTGTGTAGTAATCATATCCTGGAAAAAACGGTGATTTGCGACATGGGTCGCTGTGACGTGCGTAGCTGCTCAAAAAATCTAGTTCAAATGAAGGAAACTCAAAAATTATGACTTATCTACGAGTACCATACAGGCCAAACAATGAGCCGAAATGCAGTGTGGCATGAACTAAGACTAGGTATCAAGTGATTTCTGCATCTAATTCAAGTCTAGTGACAAGCTATGTTTAATATATCTATTGTATTGTGCCATCCCTGTGTGTACTTAATAAAGTTGATTAATTGATCCACTTGGTAACTTGGGAAAGTATGCATACTTGTACCGAGCTTCGTAGATGAAGTTACAATTAACTCAGACTTTAACTGTTGCTTAACTTGCACCGCTAGTCGATATATGCACCTTCGGAACTGCATCTTTTCAGGCAGCGGTAGTCCAACTCGGTTGGGATAAATAAGCGCCTGACTTGAGTGTCTCAGGAGGGACTATTGAAAGCTCTGAGATGGCAGAAGTAACATTCAAGTGGGCTACTATAAACGATGCAGCCTAAGATCCTTCGGATTTACACGGTCAGAACACTAAAGAACCACTGAGCCAGTAACGGCCTAATAAATGAAAAATTATCTATCACAGCAGGTAACGCGAGGGTAGTGAAATCGAAGACAAACAGTTACACCAGCATGAATTAGAGATACGTTGCAAAGAAAGGAATTACAAGGGCAGACTGTCTTCCTCATTGCCCTCATTGTAAAGCATTGGAAAAGACCCACAGCAGTAGTAGTGTTGTGTGACCGAAAATAAAAGGCAGATTATTATAAAATATGTGTATTGACCTAAAAAGAAGTGTAAACCGGTAGTTTAGACTAGTCCAAAGATACAAAAAATTATTCTAATATCAACATACAGCAACTTGCAAATATAAAATGGAAAGATAACGTAACGCAATGGTGAAACGCAGTCCACCGCCTAATGGCTAGCGTTACCGCGCTGCAGGAGGAACTCCTTCAACATAGTTGGTACAGCCAGATTGTAGCTTAAAATTGAAACAACCAAGCAAAAGTTTACGTGTGGACTCAAAATAACGCATACGATTTAGATACATCTAACCAGTGGCAAAAATGTCAAAAAAAAGGCAACCTGCACCTTAATTGATCAATTTCATCCGTACCTATCCTTTCATTTTAAAGGTTTAACCAACTCTAAAGAACTGTCATCAAATGGGAACTAACCGAGGTAACTACCACTCAGTCCACTGTACACAGATCATAAATCGTAGTAAATACTTAGAAGACGAACACAACAGCTACATCATGAAGCACTAAGTAAAAAATATAAGAGGTGTAGGTCTTTGCTCTTTACCCTAGTCACACAAGAAGGTAAACTTTTACCCCGTTGCTTCGATGACTTTCTAAGCTATGAAGCAGATGGTGCTATGCCACTGATGCCAAATTTTAAGTTTGTTTCTGCTTACGGTTTCAACCATTTATTCGTTCGCTTCCAAGATTAGATGAGCGAAATGAGGATATCTTATATAGGCGAAGTAACCACGCTGCACCACACGCCACAGTTTCGAGATTTGCTCCTCGCTCTTCTATTTCTTGGAAAATTCCACGCCAACTTTGATGCTCTATAGACGCTAAGCCCCCTCTTAGTGCTTCCGACAGCCATTTTCAGTCGCTTGATATAAGCTTCTTCGCTGCTTTCTCGAACTTTCGGAAATAGAGCTTAAGCTTTATCCCTTTATACTACCTCTGTGCAACATACACAACAGATTTCACAGCACAGGTTGAGCTGAATAACTTCAACTGGCGGAACCTATGGAAGGTTTACACAATGTAAACTAAACATTTTTACAAGTTTGTATAGCAATAATGAAGATAATTATAACTAGCCCCACTTTGCATATGAAGTGTTTCATGCTTAACGGCACGAAGCGGCAAGTAAGTCAATAGTATCTGTTGGGACATCTTGAAGAACACTGTTTAGGTAACCACTGCCAAGAGAAAGGAGCCATCTGGAAAATTCTTGTTCATTAACATCTCGCCATATATTTTGTGTTAGCTAAAGCCGATGAAAATGGTGCCACAAATGTAATGTTTTGATTCATGCATCTATGATAGTTGGTAGAGCAACTCTTGCAAGGACAGGTAGAGTTTACCGGAAATCATCTCCTAGCACTATTATATCACCTCCAAGCAGTGCAGCTGTTTTCCATGAAGATTCTTCGACAAGCGTCCATGGCATTTAGAGTGTACTGTAGTTGGAAATCACAAAGGCTTCATTACAAAATTTTGATCAGTTAAGTCATTTAAATTTGTTAGTTATCATGTTTCGCTTGCAGCTGCTGTTTCCATTACCCTATCAAATATTTCCTGTGTTCCTGATTTAGAGAAGTTATGAGACGGATTCAATTGGCACGTTATTTTCAATTTGCATTCGTTTCGTAGTCGCTTCTGGCAGTCAAAAGGGGTGCAAGTAAGGCATTGTTTCGGAATGTATTGCAGTGAATACAGAGCTAGATTTTCGACAGTGGGTGTATCATGTTTTCTAAAAGAGCTCAGTCATGCTTGCTACGGGATCATTCTAAACATGAAGGGCGTTTTGAGCCAACAAAACATGGGCAAGATTTGGAATAGTTGATGAGGCTTTCTAAATGCAACGGCAAGCTCTTCAAGTATTCCTTAGGTTATCAGCATCATGCTCCAATATTCTCACTCTCAATCTTATGAACGCTTCTTCAAACAATGAGGGAACATGAAGCAACCACAGACGCAAATGAAGCCTCTCAGCGTCTTTGGACTCACGGAGTACAGTCTGCTTGAAATATCGTTGCCTCCTGGTCTGGGTGTTCATCTTGTGCTTGTATTATTGAAGACGTAATCCACAGGGATTTGGCAGTACAGTCAGTGCAGGGCACCGCTATCGTCTCTCACGGCGGAGATGTGTGCGTGTTAGTGTACGCAGATCGTGTGTGCGTGAGCAGCGTTCAAGTTGGTGCGCCGCGCTGCTCGCTGATTAAGCTGGGTTATGTTAGGTTAGGTAAGGTTAGAAAGGGTTAGGTAAGGTTAGGTTAGAAGGCTAGGTTAGGTAAGGGTAGGTTAGGCTAGGTCAGGTTTGCCTAGGTAGTGTATATTTTAGTGATGGTGCGCGCAAGAAAGCTTACGTGAACGCAAAATCGTCGTGAGAGACGATAGTGCTGCCGGGCATTGCACAATTTTGATTCATATTGAATCAAGCGTAGTTTGGATACAACTCAGTTGCACATAATAAGTAATGGATCAAAGAGTTTCGAAGTTCCCACCTCGAAAACGACTTTTTCTAAAAACGTCGGAAGCTCGGGAATATAAAAATACAAAGTCCAGGACACGCAATTTTCGAATAAAACTGAAAGGAGTTAATAGTGTATCAAACGCTTGAGCTCTATTTAAATACTTCTTAATGATCGCCATCTCGATAATACACGCGCACGCGCTGTTTCCTGGAAGATGGAAAACGAGACCGTACACAGTGTGAACTTAACCATGTATCGGATAGGAGCCACATTGCTTCACGGGCTGAAATATACCAGCACGATTAGAATTAGATAATTTCGTTGTGCTGTTCAGTAGCTCGTATCTCTCCACCGTGATTATTGCGCCTGTTGATCCGTAGTAATTTTATTTTGTTGCACGGTCACATCCTTTGTAGATACTTGATGCTCCTAACTAATGAGAACATCGCCAAGTTGTGAGCTCGGTCTTTCTTCACTAGGTACTAACTGCATGGCACTAAAACCTGTTATCAGCGATGTAGTTGCCAACAAGAACTGAAATCTTATTTCCTATTCTTCTGTAGGCCGGAAAAACAGTGACATTGTCTTTAGACGCTTTATGAAAATAATATCGAAAGATTTTTCGACAGCCCGTTACCACGCGAACACAATCACGGTATCGTGTTTCCCATGGCCCGAGGATCGCCAAGATAAGGCAGTTTCCAAGGAACAGGTACAATGCTCCACCGCATGCAATCTCTTGAATAGCTCCTTTGTTAGTGAGAAGACGTACCGTTTTTCATTCTTATTTACAATTCATCAACAATCCAAATATGCGACTCCGTTTTATCTCTAACCACTGATTTCATTCGAATATTGTCCTGCATCAAAAAGGAATTACTAATAAATTATTATCACAATGGAAAACATGGGCACTGAGAGTTACCCGTAGCGTGAGAGATCCTCCTCCTCCTCCTCGTACGTTGTAACGTTGAAGCAGTATACTTAGCATGGAATTTTTCACTGCTTAACCTATTTAACTTCTTCGTCACTAAATACCATTTTTTGCAAGAAAAACCCATCACCATCATCGTTCCTTTTACACACTAGAAACCAACACCTTCGATTGCTATTCGATATTATCGTTGTGCGTCCTGACATGCAGCCTCTCGACCCGATATTTTCAACCTATTCTTGATTGTAGAAACAGAACACTTTTCCCACATAATCACAATGTTTTTGCATCTCAGGAGCAGTTTCAAATGTTGCTAAAACTTCGGATGTCGAAGAGGCCGCACCAGGGCAGCCAGGTATTGGGCTATCGCGAACTGTGGATTTTTCTTAAGTTTTTTCACAGACAGTCGAACGGTAACGGTTTTCTCATTAAATTTCAATCTTGTGGCAATGTCCTGGTTGGAAAATTAATCCACTATCATGGAATCGCATCAATTTCTGATGATCACTAAGAGAAAGACGCGTCACTTGAGCAAAACAACATGTAGGTAAATTACATCAGGCATGAAGTTGAATGCAATGGAGCAACTGTTGGCACAATTAAAGATGTCTTAATATATCAAAAACAAAAAGTACTACATAGCTGTTTCATTCGAAGCGTCGAAGTTTCTTCTTGCCTATTGTATTTTAGTCATGCCATGCTTTAAAGAAAATATCAATTTATGCATCATCGAAATTTCTATATCAGGTACACAATATATTGACAAGACAAGATATTGACAAGATATATATATTGACAAGATATTGACAAGACTAATGTACGGCTGTACATTTGGTTGTCAGTAAAATAAAATTAAGTATAGCCGACAAATTTATCAAAATATAGTGAGTACGGAGTTTCTTCTTCAAGTCACTGTATATGAGGAACCTGAGTCTTTAGTGCTTAGGGCCTCTAAAGGGTTTAATCAGCCCTGCATACAATGTGTAGCATAAATACTCAACTGAACGACTTCAAACTCCTAAGAAGGCATTCTTGCTTCGAAAAGCCCTAACCAAAATTTTTGCAGATGGTTAATATACAAAGACTGAAGTACATTAACTCGGTATCAACGTTATTGCGCAGCTGCTCCCATGATACGAATTAATATGAAGCCAATACTTCCGCCGGAACTCTCGGGCAAGTCAAAATCTAAAATTTCAATCAATCAATCTTTCATTGAAAATAAATGTTAAATATAGCTAATATAAAATCATTCTCAAGCCTATGTATATCTAAACACTACTAAGTGCTTTTCCGGCAAAAGAACTAAAAAAAAAAGAATACAACATAGCTACACCTTAAAATACCTTAAGGAATCAGCGTGACAGTTACTCATAGGAAGCAAACAAGTTGTACATTATGATCTGAGACACTATATGGTGTTGAGGTTCAGATTACGAAGTACTGTATATAGTAATATATTGTAATTTACTTGTAACCACTAAGATATTTTTTCAGTTCGACGTTGAATTTACTTAACGATAGAAGGTTTCTTATTCCTAGAGCTAGTGTATTCTAGACAGAAGGGACAACATAATTTAGAGAACGTTGTGTTACTGTCAAGCGTTGGTAGGTACATGATTATTACCATATCTAGTAGTGTAACCATGTTGCACACATACAAAACCAGAACGTTTATGTAATTTGAAAGCTTCTATAGAAATAAGGTATGTACGCACATCGTGAATTTTTAGTATTGAAGTTATAGAAAAGAGAATTACAATGATCTAGATAAGCTGCACCAGTTATGATTCTTACAATTTTCTTTCGTAGCAGAAATAACCTATTTGCCTATACTGTAGTTTTTGAGATTTTAGAACAAATATTATCAATATGATTGTTAAATGAAAGACGCTTATCGACAGTGACACCCAAGAATTTACCACTCTCCTCAAAGTTAATCATTTGACCGTCAAAGTAAGCATTTAGTTGTTCATCAATTGATTGTATTCTGTTACTAAATACTATCGTGAATGTTTTATTAACAGTAAGAGAAAGTTCATTTGTTATCATCCAGACTTTAACTTTAATCAATCCTGAATTTAAGGTGGTGATGAGTTCATTATAATTAGTTGAGGCTAGTGATAATGTGGTATCATCCGCAAATAATATTGCCATCAAAACACTAGATATATTTGGCAAATCGTTTATATATAGCAAAAACAAGATTGGTCCAATATAGAGCCCAGAGGCACACCAATGTTCAAAGTTGACAGATAGCCATTAATTTTGAAACATTGCTTTCTGTTTTACAGGTAGCTTTCCATCCAGTCCCAAACCACTCCTCTGAATCCATAGTTTTTAAGCTTAGTTAGAAGAAATGCGTGATTGACTGTATCAAAAGACTTTTTAGGTCTACAAATACACTTAGAGCGTGGTTTTTATTATTAAAACTATCATAAATAGATTCAGTTAAAAATTTTAGAGCATCAAGAGTACATTTTTTCCTTTGGAAACCAAATTGATTAAAAGAAATGGTTGAAAATTTCGATTGAAATGCAATTATGCGGTCAGACATACAACGCTCATAAATTTTACTAAATAATGGAAGCACCGATATTGGTCAGTAGCACGATACATTTGATGAATCTCCCTCCTTAAACACCGTTGTGACACAAGCTACTTTCAAACACTCAGGAAATATACCCTGCTGGAAAGAATCAATAGTCAACAATGCCACTAGTCGTGCGAGCACATATTTTGCAGCTTTCAATATGTCAACAGGTATGACAATATTACCATATTTTACATTCTTCATGCGGGCGATAATGTTAACACATTCATCATTACTAGCAGGCTTCGTGAAAAAAGAATTTGGCAACGGGTCGTTCATAGTATATAGAGGTGATATATTACAGGAAGGTATTTATCTACATTGACAGCAATATTTGTGAAGAAATCGTTGAAGTGGTTAGCAATTTACTGTCATCAGCAATTGTAGTGCCATTAACGAAAATTGATTTGATTTTATTGCTTTCGTTTTCCTGATCTTAGAAAGAAGTTTATTTATTAGATGCCAAGTTCTTTTTATATCGGAATCATGTTCTGCAAAAAGATTTTTGTAATAATTTGCTTTTTTCTTTTTTAAGACAGAAGTGAGACGATTTCTATATTGCTTGTGGGCCTTGTTGCTAATTAAACCCATTTCATTCAATTTAAAAAAAAAAGGATTTTGTTTTGATGGATCTTAACCACGGTTTTTGAAATCGTTTTGAAGAGATGAATTTGGTTTTTAGCGGAAAAGTCTGGCAGTATAGCTCATTAATCTTAGCTAAGAACGACTCAGTTTAAGTATTTATATCAGTTTCGTACAACATATCGAAATTAATGCTGGTTAATTTATTCAATAAATTTTCAATATTAAGTGCAGAATGCTGTCGAAAAAAAATTTAGTACTTAAATTTACATTTGAATTTAAAGGAAATAAAATGAATATTGGGCAGTGGTCCGTGATATCCGCCGTAAGTACACTGGTACACAACGTTAGGTTATTAGTACAGATGTAGCTAATCTAATAAAGACGGTTCAACATCCATCTCTGAAGGAGTAAAGCGGGTTGGTTTGGAAATCATAGGTATAAAATGTAGAGCGCGCATATTATTAATGAACAAGTTAATGTCCCAAGCATTTTGTTGAAGCAAATTTACATTTAGATCAACGACAATAAATATTTTACGATATTGTAGAATGTTATGGTGAAGGATTTCAGTTGAGCATCGGAAAAGTTATCAATGCTAGGGTTAAGGGTTAAGCATTCTATTGTGGTATCACAACGGCTCAAGTCCTCCATCATTGATACACTGTAGCTTTGTCTGCTAAATATCGATAATCCGCCACTACGTCTGTTGTGCCTAACTTTATGAAATGAGTTATATCCTTGAAAATTACAGTAATGCATACTATCAATATCTAACTGCGTTTCTGCAAGAACTGTAAGATCCGGTGCAACACGCATTGCACTAATGAATGAGGTGAGAATATCGCCGTTAGCATTGATACTACGTATATTTGCCCTTAAAATAATAGATTACTCTTAATATGTTTAAATTGATCATTAAATTTATCAAAAGTATAGTAGCTAGATTGCTGCGGCTGATCTAATCTTTGATGAAAATTGTCGAAGTAGTTGCTATCCGGATCATATGCTCTTAGCAACTCATGTAGAAAATCTGGCATTTCTATCATTTATATGATGCAACAAATTAAGGAAAAACACGCGTCTAGACAGAGCATAACCAACCAACGCCACCCGAGCATCACAATAAAGATCTCACCGTTAATGAGGCTAGCTACTAATAAATACAGATACTGGTTTTTGAAGAACTTTTTCACAGAAGCTGGTGAGCCCGGAGCGTGTGTTGACTGCCATCTTTGTGTTACGTGCGTTGGGAACATCAGGATAAGGAGGCCACACCCAGGCGAACACCGTTCCGTCGACGCTATTGCAGCCAGCAATCTCTCAGGATACTCTCGTTTCGCTCTACGCAGGACGTACATGATCGTGTTTCGCGTACGTGTCAGACTTTCGTTGATGTAAAGATTTGCTAGTCTGTGCTGACGACATGCATCCAATATATCGCGCTTCGTGTCTCTGCGACAGAACTTCACCACAATGTTAAGGTGGTCATGGGCTTGATTCGTCGGCTTTCGACCCAGTCGATGCGCAACAGAGACATCCGTTGACGGCATGTTTAATTTCAGCTTCTCTTTCGCCATAGAACACACCAAGTCACTGCAGTTTTCACCACTGGTAACCTCCGGTATCGCATTCCCCGAGAACAGCAGGGCATCACGTCGCTCATATGCGTCGGTATCGTCGATGCGCTCCTTCAGTTTGCTCACTGTGTTTCTTAGGTTTACTACATTTTGTTCTAGCTGGTTAATTTTAGCCTCTCGCTCTTCCAGTTTATTAGACAGACCAGCAACGGCCATTTTCATTGCATCCATCTTCTTAAAAATAGCTCCTACAATAATCTTCGACTGTTCCGAAATTTCGTCAATAATTTCTATGCTGCCTAATATTTCATTATCATATATAGGCTTTTTAGTTTTCGTACGGCCCATTGCTGCGAATATCCGCATGCGCGACGTGAATGTGGCCAGAAGACAGGACGTGAACGTGGGGGTCGCAGTAAGCACCACCCAAACTATGTATAGCTGACAAGGTCACGCGACCAACGCACGGGCGCACTATGGTTTTTATTAAATATCTGTCAAGCACAATGGCACCACAAATGAAAAACACAATGATGACTGGAGCACGGCACTAATGTGATGGAGTTCATCTATGAAACTAGGTCAAGAGATAAACACTGTTATGGCTGGGGGTACACAGCCAGTAGTTGCAGGCGCCATGTTTTTTTTTTCAGCTTGACGAACTGCAGTGAACCCGCAAACTATGGACGAAGGAATCTTCGATAACACAATAAACACCACGTAGCTTGAGAGTCAAAATATGTTATATATATCGAACAATGTTTCTTGCATTATTTTAACACTAATATATCTTCATTTAAAGAACTGAGATCAATATGTTTTTCATCTTTAGCGGAGCACACAACAACACGTCCATTTCAATATGGCAGGGCCAATCTAACGCATATGTAGAAAAAATAGGAACGCAGGTATAGATGATCAAAACCATTGTACTAAGTAGCCTTACTAGCTCTTTACGAATTAGAAATATATTGGGGTAAAATGATAAGCCTAACCCCCCACAGCTCTACTGTTGTAGGATGTACAGGCCGCGCTGGGGCAAATTTACACAGCGCGTGTGTGAGTGTAGACGTACCGCTATAACGTCCTGCCGGACCCTTAATTTTGTAGCGCGGCCAACGACAAGCCCTTGCGAGAAAGAATTTGAGTACAACATTAACCATTTATCCATTTTTTGTCTGGCCCGGGCTATACGAGTGGTGAGGTTATTGAGGGATACTTTAATTTTGGGCGAAATATTATTGTCCAAAATTAATTTCGTGTCAGTCTACTACTATTTAAATAATTTAGGATTGCCACAGTGTTTTTCTTTAAATTCCCATGATTTCTCCTTAAGGAAAACTTTATGAAAGGGGGCGTTGTGATTTAGGAATTAATTAGGTAGTACTGTAAGAACCGGCCTGGACATAGAAACAGTGAAAATACATGCTTTGAAACTTTTTTGCTAAATTTTACTTAGGCCCAGGATACGTACCGACGGCCCCTTAAGTGGCTCTCGGCACAGGAGTAGACAGCAGCCCTGGAATAGATCGATTTCTTCGATTGGCGGTCCACCTCGCAGAACAGAGGAGAAAATATAGAAAACCAACCTAGCTTCATAAAACTAACCTCAGCAGGAACTGCAGCTAGCTGCAACATCAGGAGAAAAGCTACTAGGGATCTACCCCTGGGTTTGTGAGACAAATAGACTACATGCTGAACATGAATCGAACTAATGCGAAGAAGTGCCCATAGGTAGCTACCATGTCTGTTGAGCAGCCGCCTTCCTTCGAGGATCCCTGATTGGCTTTCGGGACATCTATTCGCGTTCACTACGTTTATCCATTTCTACGTAAATCTTGTCTATGCTTTGTCCTTTTTTCCTTAACTTTCACAAATTTCTAGTAAAATCTCTGTGGTTGATCTTGTAGGTG
Source organism: Parhyale hawaiensis (assembly GCA_001587735.2). Classification (NCBI taxonomy): domain Eukaryota; kingdom Metazoa; phylum Arthropoda; class Malacostraca; order Amphipoda; family Hyalidae; genus Parhyale; species Parhyale hawaiensis. The sequence goes on along the minus strand of LQNS02277964.1, from coordinate 7,741,993 downwards.
GATGCACTTGTACACGAGTTCTTTGTTTCAGTCAACGCATAAAGTGCTCCTTCTTTCCTTGAAGAGTCACTACGGTGACTGGAAAGGTTCAGAATTACCTATAAAAATGAAATATTTATTTAAACTGAAGTACTTCTTCTATTTTTGCTCGTTTTTCCCTTCTTTGTTAGTGTGATGCTCACGTTGGGTTTGTTGTAAGAGCCTGGGTCAATGCCTAATCGTTAGTAGTTTGAGAACTTTGTACCTCAAATGGAAAACAACAATAAGACCAACGAGCCCCTTTGAGCTGAGATATCTAGGGAGACAAGATTTGTTGCCTTTCCACTGCTGCACTGCTAATGAAACATTTTGCTTCAATATACATATAACAGATACTCGAGAAGCAGAGCAGCTACAAGGAAAGTGCTTATATTGTTGCTAATTAGAATGCTTTGCATTAATATGCCTTTGTAACTTACATTTCTGTACTGCTGCAAACTCGCACTGAGAGCACTTGAAGCGTCTCTCACCAGTATGCTTCGCATCAACGTGTCGCAGCAAAGTGGATTTCTTTATGGCTGCATAATTACACTGAGAGCATTTGAAACACCTCTCACCAGTATGCTTTGAATCAATGTGATATTGTAAAGCATAGTTTTGTGCTGCGGAATACTCACACTGAGGGCACTTGAAGCGCTTCTCACAAGCATGCTTTGCATCAATGTGACGTTGCAAAGTGGAATTCTGTGCGGCTGCATAATTACACTGAGAGCACCTGAAACGCCTCTCATCATTATGCTTTGTATCAATATGATATTGCAAAGTGGAATTCTGAGCTGCTGCATAGTTACACTGAGAACACTTGAAGCGTTTCTCACCAGTATGCTTTGCATCATTGTGGCGAAGCAAAGCCGCTTTCTGGGTTGCTGCATAGTCACAGTGGGAGCATTTGAAGCGCCTTTCACCAGTATGCTTTGCATGAAAGTGACAAAGCAAAGTTGATTTCTGAGTTGCTGCATAGTTACACTGAGAGCACTTATACCGCCGCTTATCACACCCGGGAGTATTATGATTTGACACCACAGAAGTACTCGGAGCACTGAAGTTACATTCATTTCGGTGCAGGGTGGCTGGCGTCGATATTTTTGTGGTACGTATGTCTTGGCAGTGCACGTCGCTTTCCATACAAACAAAAGCTAACAAAGCTTCCGCTTTGCTACCCGCACATCTCGTTGCCTCCTTGCTGAAACCTGGCAAAAGCACAAGTTCCGCTTTCCCCCTGCTGGTGTCTGCATCCAGGTGAAGAGACTCAACTTTCCCAACAGTGGAGTTATGCATATCAGAGCCATCTGCAGAAACATGAAAAGCAAACATGATACACAGATCAAAGCTGTAAATAAAAGATGATAAGCAAGTGTTGCTACAATTTGTTTGTTGGTTTTTGCTCGGTTAAAAAAAAAGCGATCAACTCTTTTAGAAGGCAAAAAAGTGAATGATACGGTTTTATAAATAGTTGATACGACAGTGCATGCCGACCCATGAGAGTATGATGCGGTCTCTTAACCTAAGCATAATTTCATAAAGCTAATAAATGTTAGTGTCGGAAAAGAAAATGCTCAAGTTTCGAGAAGATTTCCCCTGTCATCAGAGATTAAAATAATGAAAGATGAAATTTAAAACAAGGATAATTTGGTTTCGCTACTCTAATAGGACAGAGATGTTGACAGGGTGAATTGTAGAACGTGCATGGCCGGGGCCCATTCGAAGAGGCCCAACGTAAATGCTTATACAGTAAGACGATTAGGAAGAAGCAGTCCGGTACAGTCAATGAGCGGATAGGTCAGAGCTAGTACAGTCAGAGGAGAAAAATCAGTAATGGACCGGGATAAGATGTACAGCTGTAGTCATTATACTGAGGCTGGGGTTTCTTTTATGGATGCAGGTTCTCAAGTTGTGAGTTCTATTGAGGAGGTTAAGTTTATGATGAAGTCTTTCCTTCTAATTGGATGATGGTTTTATTCTTCATGAAGAAGGGGAGCTGAATGAGTAGATTTGGCAGGTGGTAAACCAGTTCCGGATACACCTAAATGTTTGATTTTGATATGCTATCCCGGGCTACCCACATACGAAGCCTGCATTGAAAACCGTAGACAACACCGGACAGTAGAGGTGTGGGAGGTTTATCTTTCAATTTAATATAAGATCCTATGGTGGATGTACTTTTCTAAAGAGAACCTAAAGTTTATATACGGGTAGGCTTCGAAAAATGCTTTCAGAGAGCTGACTGTATCGATGGTAGCCCTGCTGTAGTACGGGAGTGGAAAAATTTTCCTTTACGAAGAGCAGGCTTTGTGATGCCGGGATTAAACTATTCGTCTAGAAATAGTTTATAGTCATCTAAAAGATGATGTGGATAACCGCTATTCTTGAAAAATGTTTGAATGGTAGAGGTAAGAGGATAATAAGGGTCATATCCTAAATAGAACTTTGATAGCAATAATTTTAAATTGATCACGGCAGTGACTGATTCCAGGCATGAAAAAGTACGTTTTCTGTAAACTCTTGTGGTCAGTCTAAAATGCTCTTGCCTAAAAATGCTATTGAATCGTTTGATTCTCAGTAGTGAACATTATGTTTGGATGTTTACTTTATAGATATTCTAGGTACAGGTCTGAATCACAAGGGTCTCCAAAGATAAGGAAAGCGTCATATAGATATTTATAGTAGATGAGTTTGAAATTTATCGGCCAATTGTTCAATTGCATTGCTATGCGATAGCATAGAAATTATTGGCTCGAGAGGGTCCGAGCGAGCGGAGAGCCCTTGGAAACTCTTTCTATTTGTTTGCATATCCTATTGTTGAAAATTATAAATAAATCTTTATTGGCGGAATTGAGAAATTTCTAAGTGGGTTGGCTCATGTCGCAGAATGAGAGTACTGTATTATCGAAAATTTTACAACATAGGGGTATGTTGGTGACCAGATAAGTGATGTCGAAACTGGATAAGAATGCGTTTGGTGACAATGGAATGTTGTTTTGATGCAGTCCTCGAATATATGAGACTTGTGCGGTGTATATTGATTGGTTGTTGAAGGTTCAAGTAATGGAACGAAGAATTTGGCAATTTTAATAAGATGGGTTATTATACGCGGCTAAAATTGGTCGTAATGGGACCCATCTTGATCCCACCTATTTCGTCTATAGTTTACGAAAGGTTGGTTGCGTCAAGGTCGGGTCGCTCTCTTGTGAAGCAGGGCGTCGTTCTTCCGACACAGTATGGTTTTCGTAATGACTTGGGAACTTGTGATGCTCCGTTTCATACTTCGCGCTTGATAGGGGTAATGAGACTAGGTCCGTCCAGCTAGACTTCCGTGCTGTTTATGATCACCTGGGGTTGCTTCACAAGCCATCTAATACTAAGAATGACCGTCGTGTGTTCATTTATATGTTTGGTGTCACGCTCTTAACAACATAGATAGGCGGAATTTAGCCCAGGTTGGAGGCTTTGGTTGTCCTCTCAAGCTCCATTGAAAGTGATAGGCAGAAAATAGGCCGGGTTGCAGAAGATGGCAAACGTATCTTAAGCAGGGACAGTTGAA
>LQNS02277964.1:7725106-7738245 GCA_001587735.2 Parhyale hawaiensis | reverse complement strand
GTTGGCACTCTCATGCTTCTTGATTCGTAGTTTCTTCCCACAGATGATTTCGTTGCATGAGCTATTCTTCCCACTTTGATGCAATTGTCAACGAAACCGACGAAACATAAGTTTTCATGGGCAGTATACAATTATTTCTTCTATCTTACCGTTTCCCTCTTACGAAGCAGTTTCCTCTTCATAGGTCAAAATTTGAGCACCTCAAATAAAAAATAAAACAGATATTTGAGGTAGTAAGACGGTATCAACGGTATCTTTGCTACGGAGCGGACACATTGTATATAAGCTGCTATTTTGTTTAGGTTTGTGAAGTGTTTTACTCAAGATGTTACTTTTGCCTGTCTATATAGAAGACCTAAGGAATGACAGCACGACAAAGGATCAATGAAGAAAAGAAGAAAATTAACAAGCAATAAGAGAGAGTTAGATTTGCACCGGCTTACAGGCATTAGGCCAACGTATAGGTTATTGCGTGAAGCAACATCGACTGTGGGCAATTAATGTTGCTAATCGTTAGTAACAATGAATGTAGTTCTTGCTCTTCCAGCTTCTCTTGCCGTTCCCGTGGAGCCTGATATTCATTACGGTACTTCACTCTACATTGAAATATTTTCTTTTGGTTTACGATGTACACATTTGGTAGCAAATCAGCGAAGCGTAGGTAAAACATTTTTTCCTGGACAGTAGACGTAGTAATTATTCATTCCAGCTTCTTGGACGCGAACATTTCGTTATGCTGAAGCTATCTCACTGTGTATTCTGGATACGCAGCCGAAATGAAACTCAGTGATGTTTCAGCGCTTACTAATGAAGTTTTTTTCATGTTATGTAAGAGACGGAAGAAATGTGCTGAAGACGAATTGAAGTGTACTGCTCAGTAGAAAGCACGTATCTCTTACGTTTATTTGAGTTGGCCGTCGTAGCGTTTTCTTCTACATGTATTTTAGTAAGGAAAGTACATTCAATGAAGCAATGTAATCACAAATTTCTTGCAGTAAAGAAGAAGCAAGTCAAAAACGAGAAGATTCCGCACCGGCCTATATTAAGCAAATTTATGTATCTATTGTTCCATGAATTTTTTCACGCATGGGTCCACTAGTAAGCTCAGATTGATGGGTATTGGTGGTTCAATTTTTTTCGGTTGTTAGTAAGTTTTTATTTGGTTGACGCCAACGTGTACTTGTTGAGTAGAGCCGCGAGTTTTAGGATGTGGTAGCTGGCGTATCAGAGGGTAGTCATCTGGGTCCTTTATTGCACATAGCATATACAGTGGACTTATTTGATATTGTTCATATTGTAGCTACTTGTACTGATGTTACTTTACTGGTTGTTTGCGAGAATTCTAACAATAGGTTGGAGGTTTCAGAATATATTCAAAGTGATCTGGAGGGGATTTATTCCTGGTATTCTAAATGGGGGATGAGATTAAATGCAGGTAAAACTAAAATTATGTTCGGATCTAGGGCACGTACAATGAGACCTGCTTTCCCACACTCATATTGGACGGCGAGTCGCTTCATGTGATAAATGACCAAGTAATCTTGAATATCAATCTTTATCCAAAGTTAACGTTTGAAGCCCACATCCATGCAGTTGCCTCACGAGCATCGCTGAAAATCTGTCTGATGCGACGTACTTGAAAATTGTTTGGCTTGGTAGAGTTGATACGTCGCTGCTTTCGTTGCTATGTCCTACCCTTTGGGAATGCTGCTCTTCAGTCTGGGGTTCTGTTGCCGAGTGTCATCTGAATTTGCTAGACAATGGGTTTCGTCGATGTACATTGATACTGAACAGTGTTGTGGCTTGTGATCTAGTGCATCGTCGCAGAGTTGGTGGGGTTTGTATATTCTACGCAATATATACCTACTAGCCCTACTCATCCACTGGCGGTCTTTCTTCCGAAACCATTTACTCGGGTACGGCATATTCAAACCCTTCATAAGCTTGTCGTGGAACCGGTACGATGTTGTTCAAGACAGTATTCCCATTCATTTGTTCCATTTTGTGTACATGTTTGGACTAATCTTGATTGCCCTGCCTTTGTTGGTGCGGGCATTGGCAGCTTCAAGCAATTTGTAAACAGAGTGATTCTGTGATCGTCAATTCTCCCTGTCTTTCTACGCTTGCTGGGCTGGTTGCGTGGGAGTTGATAACCTTATGGAATTTCCTCCGTTCTCACATCACCAATCTGGTGTATATTAATAATGATCATATCAATAACAGTTGGCTTTCTGTACTTTAGGAAGACCGTCTTTGATTCGGGTGAAGCGACAGAGTTGTAGAGAGCAATACGTTGATTTAGTGATGTCTTGGTGTAACAATTTTCTCACGAATCTGTGGGTTCTATTTATGAATTTGCGAGTAAGTTTGAAAGGATCAGTAATTTTTTTTGTAGAGGGTGAACTTTGTAGTGTTAGTTGAGATGTATTTTTTTATAGTATTCATTCTTATTCAAGATGACAAATCCCCTGCCCCTGTCAAGTCTACAAACTACGTACGGCAGAATTATCCTTGCTAAATTCGATAATGGAGAAAATTCAGACTTTGAAAATACAGGAGAGAATGGTTTACGTTTACTGTGTGTATATATTTTTGAACCCTTTTTTACTCTGTTTTTAACTTCTGCGGGAGAAATTTTTAGGACTGAGTGTTTAAGATTTTAGTCTATCGACTAAATTTTCGAAACTTATGAAGTGTCTATAGTAATTGGGTTTGAAAACCAGACGTCAAAATTCCAGGCCGAATGACAACAGAAACTTGAGACATGGCAGAAATGCTTCGTTCGAGTAGTTAAAAATGACGTTACTTTGGTTGCAGAAGGTTAGATTAGAGGATGTGCCTAATGTGAATAGTTTTTTACTGCAGGTAGTTTTCATTGTGTCAATATATTTCCTGTTACCCTATTACGTTGTACAAAATGTGGAAATCAGAAATATATTTTGACGGGCCCTTTCCCTGTCAGAATATATATATATATATATATAGGGGCCTCACGAACTCAAGAGCTGTCCTGAGTGCCTTCTCCGCAGGAGATATTGCAGTTGATGGCTGTACCAGCACAGAAAGTTAAATTGTTAGGTTAGGTAAGTTCTCTATTTTCCCCATCTGTTCCGCGAGGTGGGCTGCCGAATGGTAGTAAGCGACTCATTCCATGGGACTCCTATCTGCTCTGATGTGGAGGCTACAGATGGGGCCTCCAGCACAAGTGTTTTTCTTTCTTCTGTCTCCTTCTCAATTGGTTTTTCGTCTCTTGGAGATGCTTTGCGTCTGTTTTCCTCGCCAGTAGTTGCGTACTGAGCCAAGTGGGACTTTCCGGCAGGAGGGCTGAGATAAAGTATTCCTACTGTTAAAAAGCGTTGTACACCTCTCTATTGAACTTCACTCATGAACTGCCCCGCTGCGCCTAGGATGGTAAAACACTCAATCTAATAATAACAATGTACAAAATGTGTTAGACTGAGACGTCAAGAAATGAAAACAAAATTTTTATTTGTGGTAAATAGTAATTGGTTGAATTTCTAAACTACAAAAACACATACACTTTCTTTTAAATTCAGAAACAAGCCTCCCATATCTCTGCCGTCCAGTCGTGTCTACGGTTTTCAATGCACACGCTGCCTGGTTTCGTCTGCGGGCAGCCCTGGACAGCATTTTGAAGCCCGCGTCGACCGATATTTAGGAATATCTAGAAGAACAGGTTTAGCACTTGCCAAACCTAAACCCATTCGGCACCCTGTCATCATGCACAACAAAACAATCATCCTATTAGCAGGAAAGACTTCTCTATCATCGGCTTTCCTAGCCAATAGAACGTAAGTCTTTGCAGTCTCTCTCCATTCATAAAGCAAAACCCAGTCTCATTATAACGACTAGAGCTGTACCTCTACACACGGTCCACAACTATTCGCCCATTGTTTCTCCATAAGCGCTCGACAGTAGAACTTACTCCAGTCATTCACGTTTTATACTTCACCCTGTCAATATCTCTTATCCCATTGGAGAAGCTAAAATAAATTATCCTGTTTCTAGATTTGTCCTAGCATTATTGGGAAAAGACTTCACGAAGCGTAGCAGTTTTATTCGTCGACACTGATATAAGCGTATGATACGGTTTCATAGTTTAGCGAATAGTTTTACACTAAGTCTTCAACTCAACCAAGTGTTACAAAGGACAACATGCAACAATACGAGCGGCTAATCCAATGTGCACAAATGACTATCGTGCTAAGGAGACAATACAGTCCCATGACGCTGCTCACATTGCAAAGAGAAGTTAAGCGCAGGAACTGCTTCGAAGCAGATATTCATTGTGGAGACAAGCTACGACAGAGCATGAATTGCTACAAAGAGAAGAGTATATATTTTAATAAGCTTTCAAACACGAAATGTTTTGCACCAGCAAACAATGAATAATACTAGAGCACTCTGAGAGCGTATAACTCCGCCCAGCGAGGCAACAGTACCAAAAATTCAAATTGGCTCTGAAACCATAAATTTCTTTCTATAAGCTTCAAAATCTAATCATTTGTGCCTTTTGATAGTAATAACAGCTTGTGCAATTTTCTTGAAGATCCGTTCATAACTTGAGTTATACTGCTAACAAACGTTATGATAAACATGAGTCAAACATGCAAACGAACAAACCGATCTGCACCAAAATTTCATCATTTATGTCTTTTATTATTAATAATGACTCCTATAAATTTCATAAAGATCCATTCATTACCTCCGCCAAGGAGTTTATGTTTTCGTCCTGCTTGTCTGTCACCAAGATAACTTAAAAAGTTATGAACCGAATTGGACGAAATTTGCAGGGATTGTTGGGTATGTTAGGAGAAACAGATGATTAGCTTTTGGTGAAGATCCGTCCATCCATTTGTCTGTCTGCCTCATTTTTCTCAATGACATAACTCAAAAAGTGCAGGATGAATTACTATGAAATTAACATGAGTTGTCAGGTATATAACAAAGAGTAAAGGACCAAATTTTTGTCATGATCCGTTTGTTCATTCGTTTGTCACTGTTTCAATTTTATGCTTGTTAGCACCATAATTCAACAAATAAGAATGGATCTTTATGAAATTTATAGGGGTTATTAGTAATGTTAAAAGACATAAATGATTACGTTATGGTGCAGATCGGTTTCTTTGTTAGTATGTTTGACTCATGTTTGTCAAAACGTTTTTTTAGCAGTATAACTCAAATCATTATGAACGGATCTTCAAGAAAATTGCACAAGCTGTTATTACAATCAAAAGACACATATGATTAGATTTTGGAGTTTATACGAAGAGCCAATTTGAATATTTTGCTACTGTTGCCTCGCTTGACGGAGGTGTGCGCTCTCACAGTGCTCTAGTTATTTTTTGAGTTATTGTGCTAACAAGCATCAAAATAAACACACTGAAAAAAGAAACGAACAAACGGATCATTACCAAAATTTGGTTATTTACTCTTAGTTGTATACCTAACAACTCGTGTTAATTTCATAAAAATCCATCCCTAACTTTTTGATTAGATTAGATAGGCTGCAGTAGACGAACCAAAAGGCCCATTTCTAAAGAGACACCGGGACTTACAACCCGGCCCTCTATGAGCTTTTGCAATTATGTTAGTAGGATGTAGAGGAATGGAGAAACGAGAGGAGAAAAAAGGAAGACGAAAGAGAAAAAAGAAAGGAGAAATGAAAAAGTAGGGGAGAAGAATCTACGCCAAAGCGATGGTCATGAATCCCCGCAAGTAGGATCGATGGCTGCTGCTATGCGGAGCTTAAATACATAGATAGAGCGGAAGTGAGAAGAAGTCAGCTTAAAATGGCCTGGGAAGCTTTGGCCGTTAAGTGCTTGCGACTCGTAGAGAAGGAGTTCTTAGCTGTGGAGAATGTGTCTCCCAATGTATGGCAAGACGATTTTTGAACGAGTTGACCGACTCTGCACCAATAACGTCGGAAGGGAGTCTATTCCAAATGCTGACTATGAAATAGGGAAAGAACTGCTGACTTAAGGTTGTTCTTTGAGCTTTATGCTTGAGTGTTTGACCGTTGTTTCGCAAGCGATCATTGGGGTCTCTTTCAAAGAGTCTCGTTATAGGTACGTCGTTGAAGCCATTCAAGTACTTGAATGTTTCTATTAGTTGCCCCCTGGGTCGTCTTTCCTCGAGAGATCAGACCCAGTTCTTTCAGGCGACGTTCATACTTGTTTCTCAGCTGAGGTATCAGTTTCGTTGCTCTGCGTTGGACTCTTTCCCTGTTATCGATATATTTACAGAGATGTGGCGACCAGAATTGAACAGCAAATTCTAAGTGAGGCCTCACTAATGCCTTGTACAAGGGAACGATGATGTCCTTGGATTGAACTTGTATTCGAAGTTTCTGTCTGGTGATGAATCCGAGTACTCTGCTTGACATTTTCACACTCTTGTCAACTTGCTGATTGTGTTGTAGTTTATTTGTAATAGTGATTCCTAAGTCACGTTGTTGGGTGACAGTAGCCGATTCCGTCCCACTTATTTTCAATGGGGTGGAAAAGTTCACCTACCCTACGTGCATTACTGAGCATTTGTCGACATTAAAGTTCATCTGCCACGTTTCGCTCCATTCCATGAGGTGGTCAAAGTCTTGTTGGAGCTCGTCTCTTTTCATTATAGGATGACATAGTTTTGTATCATCCGCAAATTTACTGATTTTACTACGGATGTTAAGATCGAGATCATTGATGTAAATTGAGAACCGAAGTGGGCTAAACACTCTACCTTGTGGAATCCTTGATGAAACCTGTGTCCAGTCGCTCGACTCACCTTCAAGCTTCACTCGCTACTGCCGACCCGTAAGCCATGCCTTGATCCATCGTAAATAGTCACCCGGGATGCCATGGGCTTCCAAATTTTTCATTAGCCGGTGATGGGGGACTTTATCAAAAGCCTTTTGGAAGTTTAGATACACAAGGTCCACACCCTTTTCTTCATTTTTAATATCTGTAACTTTTGAGACAAAGTCCAGTAGGTTTGTTAAGCAGCTTCTTCCATTTCGGAAGCCACGTTGAGTGTCGGATATGAGCTGCTGCATCCTCAGGTGATCAGTGATGCGCTTTTTCAAAAGGCGTTCGATGATTTTGCTGACGACCGGAGTCGATAGTNATCGGTATTACATTAGCTAGTTTCCAATCCTGCGGAACTTCTCCTGTTCGTAGAGAGCGATTAAATATTTCGAGCAGTGGCTTCACGATGACTGGAGCCATTTCCCGTAGTACTCTGGGAGTAAGTTTATCTGGGCCGGTGGATTTGTACACATTTAGGTGGGTGAGTTCATGAAGGATCTCGATATCCGTGAAAACACAGGTGTTAATTGGAGCAACTCGCATCGGTGCTGGTTCAGGAATATTCGTAACATTTTTAACAGTAAATACAAAGGTGAAATAGTCGTTCAGGATTGTGACTTTATCTCTTAAGTTATTGGTGATTTCACCGTCAGGTCGTTTGAGCGGACCTAAGGTTTCTTTTTTGAGTCGTCTTTCATTTACTTATTTATAGAATGCCTTAGGGTTGAGTTTCACCATAGCGGCTACGGAAACTTCCTTCTCCCTTTTTGTGGTTCCGACTATTTTCTTTACATCCCGACAAGCCCTTATGTGACTGGACCTGTTCTCCTCTGTTGGAGTACGCTTCCAGGCTTTGTAACGCACTTTTCGCCCAGCAATGCAGCGTTTGACTGTCCGATTCATCCAGAGGGGATCATTACTGATACGAACTTGTTAAGTTGGGATGTGTCTTTCAGCTGCTCTCAGTATGCTCGTCTTCAAAAGCTATGAGCATTGTTCTAGACTGGCGTCTCTCATCGGGGTTTCGAAGTCAGTTGTTTCTATTTCAGTAGCCATTTCCTGAATATTCGCTCGTCGATAGTCTGGCAGCTTGAGATGACTCGCATTAGTGGTGAATCCATTGCCAGTTTTGAGCGTAAATTCAATCATGTTGTGGTCTCCTAGCCGGTCTAAGATGAGTTATGGCATTGAGGAAAATGAGGCTGACAAGCAAACATACAAACGGATGGAAGTATCTTCAACAAAAGTTAATCATCTGTTGCTCCTAACAATCCCTGTAAATTTCGTCCAAATCGGTTCATAACTTTTTGAGTTATCTTGGTGACAGACAGACAAACACGACGAAAACATAGCGTCCTTGGCGGAGGTAATAATCTACTATGAGAATCATAGATGCGCATTTAATTAATAATGATCCCTAAACTGAACTTGATTCTGCGATGTTAATTAATGATTTCCTGCGTGTAGCTACGCAGTTAACAATTTTATAGCGTTTTTTTTCCTTTGGGAGGACTCTTTTTACGGTCTTGAGTACTTGTTACACTAATAATAACATGTTGTTGCACTTTACCGGAAGTGAACTAATTTGTTCAGTTGGTGAAACAGAACATGTTACTGATGCTGAACTAAATAGTTCAGTTGATGCCGCAGAATTTGTCACTTATGTTTTTAGGTTGAAACAACACACAAAATATCTGTAAGCACTTTATGCATTTGACAACAGACAAAAAAAAAACGATCAGTGCTTTTATGAATGCAGGAAAAAAAAAGAAAAGCTACAGAACCAACCAGAATGGGAGCAGAAAATTGAGATTTACTTTGGCTTCCTATGGAAGACAATGAAATGGTTACTGTGACTATTGAGGCACAAATGAAGGTTGCATTTCTTGCATTTCATGTTTGTTCGGCCTTTGCATCCTTCAAGCCTGCAAATTCTTCGGGATTCATCAACAACTGGCCAGTGTCCCAAGCCGTCGTACCGCATATCAGATGTGGGAAGGTTTGGATACGCACAAGTGCGCTTCTTTTGATTCTCACGAACAGATTCCTCAGGCGATAGACTTCTTCTCTTTGGAGCTCTGATCTTACCAGCTTCCATCAATGCAGATGCAATGCGCAATTTGAATTCAGCAAGCTTTAGCACTTCTGATTTTGGGACGCGTAAATTTGCTGTGCTTCTCTTGTAAATAAGCCAGCAGTTGACAACAGTAACATCAAACATGTGAAAGATCAGGTGCAAGTGATATTTTTTCGACCTCAGTTGTGTCCTATAGAGAGCAATCAGTGCATCAGCCAAGGCCACTCCTCCCATTGACTTGTTATAGCGGCTAATGACGTCTGGACAGTCCACTTCCACTTTCTTCCGCTGTTCTTTGTCGAAGCACTGAACTTTGGTTCTAGGCTCTGACTTCGCAAAGGTTGAAGCGATGTTGACGATCTTATTGTCGAACCATTTTACGAGTGTAATCTCACAGCCGTCAGATATCTGTTTCCATTCCTCACACGCTCCACGTCCTTTCTTCACAAGAGCCTTTCTCCGTTCTTTCGAAAACGTCAAGCCGGGCAATCGATTGGCTCTTATTGTACCACAAGTCCAAATTTTCCTTGTTGCGAGATGTTTCAGCAAAGGGATAGACGTGAAGAACTTGTCGATAAAAAGACAGTAGTTCGCATTATTAGGAATGTTTTCTGCAAAGTGTAACACAACGTTCGCACTGGCTCCAAAGTCAGGTACGATTGGATTTGCCACTGACTCGATTCTGCCAGTGTATGGCATGAAGTCATAGGTCATGCCAAATTCGTCAACGAGAACAAAGAACTTGTAGCTCCATTTATTGGGCTTGCTAGGAACGTAATGCTGGAGACCACTTGCTTCCTTGCTCGGTACGTTTTGTGCACAGACACATAAATTTTGTGTTTTAGGTATTTTAAGGAAAGCGTTCCTCAGATGGTCTACCATCGGACGCACGTCGTATAACTTGTCGCTATTTGACAGAGGGTCAGAGCCGTTTACTAGATGGAAGCTACTCTTTATTTCTTGCCAGCGGTTAAAGCTCATAATTACGGAAGGAATGTCTTGCGTTCCAGGCAGGTGCTTACTCCAGTGCATTTTTTGGTCCGGTAATTTGCTAATAGAAAAATAAAGACAGAGGCCAATCCATTGTTCAACTTCATTACGAGTCAAACTTAGAGGTTTATTCGGATTTTTCAGGCCGGCGTACAGGTTGCTTTGGTACACGATGAGATCCAAAAATTCGTTCGTTATCATATCTTTGAAATACGCGTATGGAGAGTGGACATTCTCCTCCACTGCAGTGACGGGGCCAGTGAACTTTGGAAGTTGAGTGGCGTCGTCGGTATCTCGTGGCACCCATGTTGCTTGCAGATTCCCGTCCGACATTCTGATAGTGCGTGCTGACAGATAACTTCCACTAGGCAGATGGGTAGGGCTTCCTTCAAACTCGTTGACTGTTGTGGAATCGCCATCGAAAATTGATCCGTTGTTGGCGAGTTCCACACCACACATATCTGAAATATTACACGCACAATAGTGCTGAATACCCAAAAACAATAACAGAAGATCAAAGAAGAGCCGTTTGATTCAAACAGTGAATTTCAGTTGCAGTGTATAGTTGATATATTTCCCAATAAAATTTTTAAACGTAAGATGCTAGAAGAGTTAGCACACTTTTTGCGTCAGCTCATGAAAACTCTTATATGAAAAATATGAAAGAACTTTGAAATAATTCATAATTATGAGCTTCCAAGTATATGTTCGATCTTGGAGGAAATAGCCAATAACCATGTTACAAAATATGAATGCTTCATGCACTATCGACGAGGAAGACCAAACAAGAATTCTGCTTTGCTCAATCTGCTTGTCAGGAAATTTTGTGTGTCCGTCCCAGTTTCAATCAATACATATAGCAACATACATATGGCAACAATAAATATAGCAACAATAAATACGGCAACAACACATATGCGCAAGTGGCTGAAGCAAAAAGAAAGATAGCAAGTGGCTGACGGCAGCATAAAGCGTGAGCAGTATACCAGGCCTGAAACACTGCGTGTATATATAGGCTTAATGTTTGACTCTGTATACAACGAATGCATGCAGCGCGACTGCAAGGGCAACAGTGCTATTATCGGAAAACGGGAGTTAGCTACTTTGAACTTACATCGCTGTAGAGCGGTGACAACTTGCTCTTATACAGAGAGAAGTCGGTGATAACTCTAAAACGACAAAAGCTCAAACGTAAAGCTATGACGGTAACACAACCTGCAGAAGCAGTTCACTGCAGGAGCCTATACTTAATGCAACTTGTTGTTTAGGAGTTATCATATAAAAGCATACTGTCGCAATAGCAATATCCAATGCACATACATACCTTCGTCAGAATCACTAATGACTCCTGGATAGCCAAAGTTGGCAGAGACCTCATCTTCTGCAGAGCTGCTGCCCTCACTGTCGTCTATTAGAGCAGCTGCACTTGCCGGCATGGTTCTTTTGTTGCTGTAGCACAACCGCTTAGGCAGTCCTGCACACGTTGACGATATGATTACCTCCGCCACGGAGGTTATATTTTCGTCGTGTTTGTCTGTCACCAAGATAACTGAAAAAGTTCTTGGCAGATTTGAACGAAATTTACAGAGATTATTAAGTATGTTAGGAGAAACAGCTGATTAACTTTTGGTGAAGATTTGGCAATCCATTTGTTTGTCTGCTTCATTTTTCTTGTTGCAATAACTCAAAAAGTTATATACGGGTTATTATGAAACTTGCAAGAGTTGTTTGGTATATTACGCAGAGAAAATGAACAAATTTTTGTGACGATCTATTGGTTTGTTGGTTTGTCGCTGTGTTTGATTTATGCTTGTTAGCACAATAACTCAAAAAAAGTTATTTATAGATGTTTCTGAAATTTACAGGAGTTTTTAGCAATGTTTAGAGCCAGAACATTAAGCAACAACGGTTAACCGTTTTAAGCAGTAAAAATAAGCAAGTATAGCATCCAAAATAAGCGCTTATATCGGCGAATTTAAGCACTGTACTTAAGGCGGGAAAAATAGAAAGCAAAATACGAACCAAAATTTTGCTTTTATAGGCGCATAAAACAAAAAAGGATATTTCTTTCCGTGGAGTTTCAAACATTTTTTGGAACTATGCCAACAAGAAACAACTCTAAGCGGGCATACATTTTCGACGTTCCGCTCTAGGAAACAAAACGTAGCAGCCATCATGGAAATTGGAACTAGCTAATTATTATATGTAGTAATTCACCTTCGTAGTTTAAAGAGCCTAGAGTTCGATTTAAAAGCCTTTTCTACCTTCCGGAAAATTCCAAGGTTATTACTTGTCAGTTTGTTTAAAACAATTCGGGAATAAAATTTCGTAATAGCACTAATCACTGCATTAAAATTGTCGACAACGTTTCGGCATAAAACACTTGCCATCTTCAGGTCTAAAATAATATCTGTAAACATAAGAGAAACAGTAAGTATAATTTTGTCAAAATACTAAAATGATTACCTAACGATTTTGATTGCACAACGAGAATACAGATCACGAGAAATTATCACAGTCGAAAATGTATAAAAATCACAGTCAAGTCAACATTTTATGTATAACAGTCAAATTTTGTACAATAATTTCCACAAATGTCAACGCAGCAATAACAACCTCGCTCTAGCACCACTTTGTTCGACGTGAGGGTTACCCGCAGGTGCGCCCCTTATATAGGCAGCGCTCTACTGGAAACTTCTAGATCAATATAATTTTAAAATGTTGAAACCTCGATCGTACTTCACATTTATGTAGTGATTATTTTCTTTGATGCTGATTGCTTCCGCTATTTTTAGATTGATGACATTGTGGTGCCTAAAAATAATTGAGAAACTATTAATTAGAATATCGACTGGAGGAGCATTCATGTGATGTTCGTATGAATAGTGGGAATAAATACTGCTTACACAGCTTCAGTAGGGCATTTGTCGTATAACCAATGTAGGAGGCATTACAGCCTTCCTCTGTGCAACCAAATCGGTATACGACTCCTGACCTATGTGCGGTGGGTTTTACAAACAAAATAATCCTTACATAAATGTGAAGTGCGATCAAGGTTTCAACATTTTAAAATTATATTGATCTAGAAGTTTCCAGTAGAGCGCTGCCTATATAAGGGGCGCACCGGCGGGTAACCCTCACTTCGAACAAAGTGGTGCTAGAGCGAGGTTGTTATTGCTGCGTTGACATTTGTGGAAATTATTGTACAAAATTTGACTGTGATACATAAAATGTTGACTTGACTGTGATTTTTATAC
>LQNS02277964.1:7695419-7707734 GCA_001587735.2 Parhyale hawaiensis | reverse complement strand
CCACAGCTCCACATAATAAGCAATAGCAGACTCAGTGCGCAGGATGTCACAAATCTCACTCGACAGTCTTGTCGTAATGAGAAATTTAAACTGGTTCTCAAGCCATGACTTTATTTGTAATAGTAGTAGCAGTATTTTCCTAAGTTTACGACCACACCCACACAAAGTGTGATCCATTCATTTGTATCAATACTAAAATTTAATCATTTGTGCCTCTTAACACTATTAATAATTCCAGTAATTTTCTTGAAGATCCGTTCATAAATTTTTCAGTTATGCTCACAAACATTCTAACAAGCAATAGTCAAACGCACAAATAGTCGAACCAATCATCACCAAAATTTAATCAATTATGTCTTTCAACACTACTACACACTCTTGCAAATTTCACAAAGATCCCTACACATCTTTCAGAGTCAGAGTGCTAAGAAGCACAAAATTAAACACAGCCACGAATGAACAAACAGGTCACCACAAAAACTTTGTCATTCACACTTCTTAACCTGCGCACCCGCAGTGTCATCTTATGGGAAAACCGCGAAGCCGCAGCTGTCCTCTTGGAAGGACACCCACCAGCCGCAGCTTATTTACGGACTTGTACGCCTTATATCACGAAAACTAAAAACTCGAACACAAAAATGAACGCGGTTTTGGAAGGGGCAAATGTGTGCCTATCAACCGTGAAAGTGTCATTTCTGTGCTTGCAATAGTACTTTTACGTTAGGTTGCTAAAGATGCCTTGTTTCGGAAGCAAATTTCTGGCAGACACTGCGGGTGCGCGGGGGTCTGCTGGGTCTCCTCACAGTGCGGGTGCACGGGTTAATATAGAAGTTAATCATTCTGTTCCCCGTAGCACACACAACAATCATTGAAAATTTTGTAAAATTTGTCCATAACTTTTAGAGTTGCATATCTTGGTGACAGAGTGTCAAACTTGACGAAAACAGAACGTCCTTGGCAGAGGTAAAAATGGGCTCAGCCTGTAGTATCTTTGGGAAGGCTATCGCACATAAAATATAAAGCAGCCACGGGTCCCGTTACTGAATTCAAATCATCAACACACGGATGAAAAATGGAAATGTTAAATATGTGAGAGTCTAACTAATGTTATCTTTAGACTATGAGAAACAAAGGTTAGTGAAGGCGTGGAAATATACAAGAAAAGCAATGAGAAACATATCTCCGAAAAGTAGTTTGCTATGTTTGATTTTATGCTGTCTTTATGTCTATATTATGATATACAGGGGCAAAACCTTTGCTGGTATAATACGGCCTCTGCGAGTTCCACCAGAGATACAATAATGTCTAGATAGGTTATGTAAAGTTATATCGGATGGACGGGCTACTACTTGACATACACGGGCTACGTTAAGCACACTGACTACGAGTCGGAACATTGGGGCGCTTCACGTTCTTAGAACAGATGCTTCTGCGTGCGTAATAACGGTTGAATCTATTAAGACATATCGATTCTAAATAAGTTCTGTTGCGAATCGAAATTCAATAGAAACTAGAGCACTCTGAGAGCGCATACCTCCGCCAAGTGAGGCAACGGTAGCAAAAAATTCAAATTGGCTCTGAAACCATAATTTTTTTGTATCAACTCCAAAATATAATCATTTGTGCCTTTTTATATTAATAACAGCTTGCTCAATTTTTTTGAAGATCCGTTCATAACTTTTTGAGTTATACTGTTAACAAACGTTATGACAAACATGAGTCAAACATACAAACGAACAAACTGATCACCACCAAAATTTGATCATTTATGTCTTTTAACATTACTAACAACCCCTATACATTTCATAAAGATCCATTCATTATTTTTCGAGTTATTGTGCTAACAAGCGTAAAATTAAAAACAGTGACAATCGAACGAATGAACAAACGGATCATTACCAAAATTTGGTCATTTACTCTTTGTTATATACCTAACAACTCATAGTAATTTCATCAAAATCCATCCTTAACTTTTTGAGTTATGGCATTGAGAAAAATGAGGCAGACAAACAAACAAACAAACGGATGAACATATCTTCACCAAAAGTTAATCATCTGTTCCTCCTAACATACCTAACAATCCCTGTAAATTTCATCCGAATCGGTTCTAACTTTTTGAGTTATCTTGGTGACAGACAGACAGACAAACACGACGAAAACATAACCTCCTTGGCGGAGGTAATTAGGAGAGAAATCCGGAACTGCGCAAGTGGTTCTCTCTCTGAAGCAGCATAGCTGCCGTGGCTCTGAGTTTAAGTAGTTTTAGAATACATATAATGACATTAGACAAGTCGAAGCTGCATACACAGCAGCGTAATGGGAAGGATAGGGAGGAACGTTCCCATGTTTTGACTCTCGTGTACAGCACCGCTCCGACGTGCCCTGCATCTCTGCAGTGGAGCAGACCTCATCCGGACTGCGGAGTCATCACCGCCGGACCAAGTGGAGCGTTCGGCGGCGGCCTTCGTCTGGATGGGCCAAACAGGGCACACCCTCTCCATCGAGGTTTTCTCTTGCCTCCTTTGTCCCTCTTCTCCAGCATTGCTTTGTTGCTTTTTTTTTGCTTCGGCACTCCTCTTACTGGCCTAGAAGTGCCCTTCTTAATTTGGCCAGCATCCCCTCTCCTCTGCTTTTCTCTTTGCTTCTCTTTTGTGGCGACGTGCACCCCAATCCAGGTCCTAGGCACTGTGCCGGTCACTGCACGACGTGTCCGACACCGAGTCAGCTTCCGCCGCCGCTCCTAGCTTGGGCGCGGACAGTACAGTTCGCTTCCTCCACTTTAACTGTTATGGCTTACGCCATGTTAGAAGCGAACTGGAGGACTAAAACTACCGCACGCCCAAACCCACATAAGAAATCACTAGCAGTAGTATTCTCTTTGCTTAACCACCACAAGAAATCATTACCTGACACAACTCTCCTGTAAATGAAGTGTGAGGCGGATAGAGGTACAGAACCATAAGCACAATATTATTAATTTTCAGAAATTTTCAGGAAACCGAGATGTTCAACATCGGAAACAGAAAGTGGATTGATATAAGTTTATCCCATAACATTTCAATACAAACATCCGGATATACTGCAATATATGAAGTCCCTTACCGTTAACTACACGCTCGTAGCAAGACTGGCTTAAGGAGGAGGCCACTTTCTGTTCTGCGCTGACATTCATTCCAGAAGACGAGTCACTTTCATAAATTTCTTCTTTGGTAAAGATTTCCGCTTCAGATTTGATATTCGCGAGGTGATGAATAGAGGCAGGCTGGGAGACAGGGTCAATAGAATCATCCTGCCCAGTTGATAAAAATACAAAAAATATGGATTGGATCATGGGCTTGTACGAAAGTGAAAACAATAAAAGTGAATTGAATAGAGAAAAGGAACCAGCAATGCTAGAAGTTTCATGAAGAGAGTTATCGCGAGAAGAGTAAAACTATACTCACGTGAAGCTTTTCTAAGGAGGAACTTTCTTCCTTCACGACCACCGGCAGAGGGCTCTCCACACTGAATTCTGAAAAATGAATAGCTAGTAGGAATGTTGCATTGAGGAATTCTGCAGTGGTAAGCAAAGTCACAGCACCTATGTCGGTAGGACCAGGACTCGGTCCATTTATCGGCCAAGACTATCTCCAATTGAAGCGGGCCATTTAGAATCGAAACATTCATGACGACAGGATACTCAATTTTTTAAAATTTTTTGTACGTGTGTGTGTAGGGCAGCGTATATAAGTCAGCACCCGATCCCATGGCATCACCATTTGGACGAGCGGCAAGTCTTTCTGTTAGACACAAAACAACGGGCTTCGGTATATGAAGATCCTCCAGAGGTACTCTGCCTTCGCTTACCATTGCAAAATTCCTCATAGTAACATTGCTTCTACTTGCAGTGGCTCGCTCCAGCAGCGTACCTCTGTCGGTAGCACCGTCATACCCAGGGCGAAGCAGACAAGGGATTTGTGTCTCCGCCGATTTAGAGGGTGCCTGTTAATGTGATACCAAAATTGTCAGCTTACTACTCGTCTTGACCTGTCTCCCATGATAGAACCAGCCAAGACTACCCACTGTCTGTCAAGAAGATTAGGGCTGTCTCAAAATTTCATGACTTCTGTTCTGCGTCATTGCATTCCTGTACCCTCCTCTGTGCATACAGTAGCCTAATCTAAATAGCCTATGCATCATGTCTCATGCCCGCCTATGATTCACCTTCCCACTTGCCAGTACCTCTCGCTAGTGTGCCACCTCCTGGACCTTGCTCAGATTTACAGGAACTGTTGAGTATACTACGCAGAACAGTCTTCTTGTGTTAGGATGGGTTTCTTGGTGGAGATTCAGGCGCACCAAGTGCAGCTCTATTTATTCCTACCTGAGAAAATGAGGACCTGCCGTACCTTTATATGGAGTTTTTACTGGAATAAACACAAAGCCTACGCACAAACTGACCTAACAGTGACACAACTCCCCAGCTATTGCATCATCCAGTAGATATGTCATATCCACAAGAAATCTATATATTAATACGCTAGTATGTATCTACCAAGCTACCTTTTATGTCACGCTCTTAAATAATAGATAGAACAAATTCAGAGATTTGGCTTCAAATATGAATCATTTCCCTCGTATCATATCTACCTACGGGTTTTCCATTTTTTACGCAACATTCTATTCGCTTTGCAGGCAGCGGATGGCATTTCTAATAAGGCCAGTTGCATAGCTATGATACGGCACGGGTAAACAAAAAGGGTGGTGTTGTGCTTATTTGCTCTGAAGTCTTTTTTGAAACGATTGCGTTGCCGCCAAAGTACCCGCCTCTACAGTCTACAGTGTGATGCCTGAGCAAATACAATGACATCTTGACCACAAAAGATGACCCTGTTGCGAGTGGAGAAATTTACCGAATATATTTTCTTTAAGCTACTACGTAGCTATCACGATCAAGAAACCAGAAAACTAATGGGCTACGGAACGGTATCCACGAGTTCCGATATAATGAGAAAAAATCAAAACACCGACAAAAAATTGCAATGTGTGACTTTATGGAGCACTAAATTATCTGTTAAGAGTGGGAAACAGCTTTACATGCTGTAAGAGAATATTAATATTGCAAGATGTACAGTCGTATTTCTATGTCTTCATCAAAACACAAGTGCGAATTCGTTGGTGACTAAACAATTGTGTGATTCAGGGATGAAATGGAAATCATAGGAAAAGTTAGACGAGACGTAGGGTAGACAGACTGAATGAGGATAGCCTGGGTTGAACGGGAGACGTTAGTTAAGACGGGGTGGTTTAGATATGGGTGCTTCATCAGGTTAAATAAGGTAAATGAAAATATTCAAAAACCGTAGAATTTCCACGGGTGCAGCTCGCGCGTATTAATATGCTTGTAAAACTCTGATAACCCTAACCTTGTTTGCTTATATGTCACTGTACATACAATCTTTGCTACATAGGGAATAAACCGAGGGGAGCTCGGAGATTTCAGAATAATAACGATGCATCAAATTTTTTTCTCTCAGTCTATATTTTAATTCTGCTGAAGGCGTCATCCTTCTGTCCATTTGTTTTCACGTTACGCTTTTCAGTATTAGATAAAAAGAAATTCAACTTGTCAGAAGCTCTGATTTTTGCTGTAAGGAAGACCATAGCTGTACTTTCGCTTCCTGAACAAATTTTCAGTCAGTTTCAAGGCAAAGACATGAAAATCACCTCACCTGTATCATATCTACTTCATTTTTTCATGACGAATTAAGTCCGCTTTGGTGGTGGCAGATGACATTGTTAATATAGCAACATGGATAGCTAGGATATGCTTTAGCAGTCAGAGCAGATAGTGTTGCACATCTCGACTCTAAAGTAGCTATTTCTTGAAATGAATGTGCTTCGTCTAAGGAAAGGCAATGATATCTTGACAGCAGAAGGTCAAACTGCTGTGACTGAAGAAACTAGCTGAGTTTTCGATGTACTTTCTTGTATAGCTATCACATCAAACAAAGCAGAAAAAATTTGGGTTGCTGATCAATATCCATAAGGTCCCGTAATAGTGCAAGAAAAAATATATATAACTTGTCAGAAAAAATTGAAACGTGTCAGATTATGAAGAGCTCGCACTCTCACTAGTCACCTAGAGCAAGGGCGTGAGAAGTGCCCGGTCGAGCCTGGCGGCTCTCCGCCAGTCTCCTGGCCTCGCCGTAGCTAACGTGCTCCTTGGCCTGGGTAGCCAGGACCTCTTGTTCATATTGAAAACCCTGCAAGTTGGTGAGTTTACAGGGCGTGGTTTACTGCAGTTGGCACACCTGGTTCGTGCGGTACATGGTTGTTGGTGTTGGGGTCTTGAACAATTTTGGCACATTGGAGTTGTTTTACGACACGTTTTTGCTCCGTGTCCATAGTGTTAGCACTTGAAGCAGCGGCGAGGGCGGGGAATATAGAGCCGTACTGCGCACTTGACCCAGCCAATTTCCACTACTGGTGGGAGGGTATGAGCGTGAAATGAGGATATAAAAGGAAGTATCAATTTATACCATTCTCCTTCTTCTTCACCCTATAAACGCTCTTCACTCCGGACTCAAGAGAGGGCCTGGAGGAGATCCCCATCGGTGTACTTTGGCTTATTAAGGAACCAGATCGTGCCTTTAATTTGGTTCAGGCGGTCATGGGGGGCGGCGGAGACCTCAACTCCCCCTAGCGTCTTCATACTCGTCATCGCTGTTGACTGCTGCTCGTTCTTCACTTCGACCAGGAGTGTGGCGACATTCGTCTCCGTAACCTGGGCAGGCTTGCCTCCCAGCGTCCGCTGCAAGTCGCTGTAAGCTCTTATGATATCTATGCGACTGACGTCGTTTCCTTTTTTAGTAGAGATATCAAAGAAGCGTTTAAAGTTTCTCTGCGTTACCTGGTTAAATGGGGACTTCGAATCTTGTTCCTGCCTCAGCTGCCTGCGATCTCGACGCCGCGACCGGCGTCGGCATCTACCGCCCACCCTGCCGCCAGTGCGTCCGGGAGGGCTGGTACGGTAACATCTCATATTCAGTTCCTCCGTGGTCGGAACTCGGCGCAGTACCCGCACCCAAACTCGCGGCGGATTGCCGAGAAGGGGCCGGCTCTGGCTGCTCGGAGATTTCGTGGTTCATGTGCGAGTCCATTAGAGAGGTCCGGTCTGTAATTCAGAAACAAAAGACCGCGAAGGGTCCGCCCCTCCACGCGGACAGTGACCTCTTTTTTCTCAAAAGGTCAGAAACATAAAATAAACAAATAAAAGGAAAACCACGGTCCGGGAAGACCGGGCGCTGACTGCGTTGGTTCTACCTACACATCAGATTGTGATGGAAAAAAAAAAATAATTATCTCTGAAGTAATAAAGAAGAGAGAAGATGTCAAGAGGTAGCTATATTAACGGCAACACCACGGGAAGGTGCAATTCAGTTTGAATACAATTATACTAATTGTATCCCAGAGATCAAATCCTTGCCGCTAGTAGCAGTAAACGCTCGGTAAAGGAAGTTTGTAATATCCCACTGCACTGTGTCTGACGCACCGTCCATGGCAGCCTGATGGTAGGACGGCTCCACTGCACTGTGTCTGACGCACCGTCCATGGCAGCCTGATGGTAGGACGGCTCCACTGCACTGTGTCTGACCTACCTTCCATTGCAGCCTGAGGGCAGGACGGCTCGACTGCACAGTGTCTGACGCACCGTCCATTGCAGCCTGATGGCAGGACGGCTCGACTGCAAGTGTCTGACCCACCTTCCATTGCAGCCTGATGGCAGGACGGCTCCACTGCGCTGTGTCTGACCCACCTTCCACTGCAGCCTGATGGCAGGACGGCTCCACTGCGCTGTGTCTGACCCACCTTCCACTGCAGCCTGATGGCAGGACGGCTCGACTGCACAGTGTCTGACGCACCGTCCATTGCAGCCTGATGGCAGGACGGCTCGACTGCACAGTGTCTGACGCACCGTCCATTGCAGCCTGAGGGCAGGACGGCTCGACTGCAAGTGTCTGACGCACCGTCCATTGCAGCCTGATGGCAGGACGGCTCCACTGCACAGTGTCGGACCCACCTTCCATTGCAGCCTGAGGGCAGGACGGCTCGACTGCAAGTGTCTGACCCACCTTTCATGGCAGCCTGATGGCAGGACGGCTCCACTGCGCTGTGTCTGACCCACCTTCCACTGCAGCCTGAGGGCAGGACGGCTCCAGTGCACTGTGTCTGACCCACCTTCCATTGCAGCCTGATGGCAGGACGGTTCCACTGCACTGTGTCTGACCCACCTTCCATTGCAGCCTGAGGGCAGGACGGTTCCACTGCACTGTGTCTGACCCACCTTCCATTGCAGCCTGTGGGCAGGACTCATTGTAGAATATTGTCTCTGGCCGATCATGGATGGACTGCCCTTCAAGGGAAGTATCTGCTTCACACAATTCTTCCTTGATGAACACTGCCTCTACAGATGTGGACGGTGCAGACAGAAGCTCAGAGTCGGGCTGGCATGCTGAGTCAACTACATCCTCCTGAACAGCAGACAGGAAGTTGTTAACTCAAAACTCAAGCGAGTTATGACGAACAGACCTTATTGAAATAGCCATAGCTGTACCGTTGGACTCCGAATCCCTAGGCTAATCTAGAGAGGTTATTTATTATGAAGTGTTCTAGGGTGTGAGGAGGAAATAATTTACATTGAAGGGAAACTAACAGCAGGCACGTCAGGGCCACCTTGCAGACAAGTAGGTACTGAACTACAGGAAGATTTGGGCAGTTACTCTGGCCAATGGATGATGCAGTAAGACCAGCAGATTTTGTTCATGGGATTCATTCTCTTGACGGAGTCATACTGTACATGAGAGATTCAACCAATATTCCAGTAGATTGCTTTACTTGACAGAGTTGCAAGACGTCTTGAAAAATGTAAGAAGATCTTAACAGATAAGTACTGTATGTAGCTAGTTAAAAATTATTGACATCGAAATCATACAAATTTCTTTTGAAGAATCCTTGATTCAAAATATGGGTTACTCTTAAAAATATGCATTGCAGATTATATACATGTTACAGTACATGTACTTGTTTTCTGCTTTAAAGATCTGTTCTCAGTTTGTTCATCTTTTCACTTCTGAAATCTGTTGTTCTCAGACTTACTATATAACATAGATGAGATCTAAAACTGGAATAAATTACACAATAGATAATTCACCTTTCACCTTTATTCATTCTCAATCATATACAAAGCACATAAATTAAAACTGTTGACTAAAATTGAGAATACGTCCAACTAAAAGTACATACTAAGAATGACCGTCGTGTTTTCATAAATTTATTTATTTATAGGTTTCGTCTCACGCTCTCAATGAAATATATATGCAAACAATAGGCTAGGTTGTAGATTTTGCAATTAAGTAACTTTTCCATGGAGATCGATGACCAGGTTGCAGAAGTAGAATCCTTATCCCTTTGTATCTGGATACATTTCTTGCTTGAAACAACTCTTGACAGTGAAACTATGGAGATATTTTCAGCTTCTCTTAGCGTGGTTATGGCATCGGATACTTAGCACTTCCTCCATACATAGAAACATACGGTACTGCATGTTTATTCTCAGTTCACGACATAAAAATTCAGTACCGTAGCACATCCACAGAGCAGAGACGAAGCTATGATTATTCACATGGGAGCAGACACATTTCTTTCTGCTTTCTGTCTTCTATTGACAAAAAATTTTCTCTTCATGCCGAACTTTAGAGAAAAGCAGATGTACTGAAGGCCCATCGGTCTGTATCATGGATATGCTATGTGGAGCTTTGTAGTTCAATTCAGTCATTGTTTGCTGCTTGTTGGCCAAATTTTTGTAATGATCTGTTTATTCGTGTGTGTTTGTAGCTGAGTTTGATTTTATGCTTGCTAGCGCAAAAACTTGAAATATTTTGAATGGACCTTTATGAAACTTACAGGATTTGTTAGTTATGTTAACAGATATAAATGATTAAATTTTGGTGCATGTTTGACTCATATCTGTCATAATGTTTGTTAGCACCAAAGGTAACTCACAAAGTTTTGAATGGATTTTTATGAAACTTACAGGAGTTGTTAATAATGTTAAAAGGCAGAGCTAAAGTATTCAATTTTGGTGCAGATTGGTTGTTTTGTTTGTATGTTTGACTTATGGTTGTTCATGTTTGTTTAATGTAGCAACACCTGTTCGTCCCAAAATAATAATAAAAACTGTGAACGGGGAGCAGCATCGCGGGCCACCCCAGTCACGTCAGAAGAAGTCAGAGACTTCTGTTCAGCCTCAGAGCCACGAAAGGGAATGCAATTCTGCTCCAATTCATGGTCAGCGAGCGATAAAAACATTTCTTATTGGAGATCAAATAATCAAAGGGCAGCATCATGCCTTTATAAGGGGTTGCAATGATCGGAAAGTCATCTGCAGTCCTCAAGCATCCACGTCTGATGCTACTGCACTCTTGAAGAACCTCCGTCGCAAAAAGATGGATCACGTCATTATCCATGCTGGAACGAATGATCTGTGAACTTATACCGAAAGTCAGCTGTAGCTCGTAAAAGATCTTATTATCGTGGCTAAAAAGAAATCTAACCATGTGACTCTGACAAATATTCTGCCCCGTCTCAGGGCTCGTAACCGCCTATACTCTAGGATCCGCTACATCAACGGACAAACTAAAAGAGAGGCAAAGGACAATATGCTCAAATTTATTGACCTATTTCCTTCGTTTGATGACGATTGGAGACTGTTTTTACCCGATAGGGTTAACTTGAATGGTGCTGGACACCATGTTCTCGGAGAAATGCTGCTCGTTGCAGCGGCTTCCGAAACCGCTGCTTTGGAAGAAGGCTTAGGCACAAGACCTAAGAATGTTATTAAGCAGCCTCGCCCCCAAAACCCCTCTCTAACGCTCTCCCAGCCGATATGCCAATGGAGCAAACGGCTATCAATGTCCCTGTGGCTGTCCCCTGTAATCCTCAGATATCATCCCTTAGTGGAATAAAGGTTGGGGATCCTAAGAGAAATGAGGGCACAATTATCACCAATTCGCCGGACACAGATGCATCCGCGCAGATGTCAAGTCTAGGTCCTTCGCCTCTTATAACATCAATAGCCCTTTCCCTCGTTTCGAAGAACAGCAATGTGTCTCAAGGCACTGATGTACCACAAGCTACCAATGCCCGCCAAACAGACCTTGACTCATCCATCATTGAAAGCGGGAGTCCAGTAAGCGTCTCTAAGGAAAAATCACAGTCTCAGACACCTGTAGCGAAAAAGTGTGACCAATTCCCAAGAACCTCAAACATACCAGCACATGAGGGGAATCACAGTACCCGAAAGTCAGATGCTAAGAACAATCCTTCAAAAACGAAACCTTGTGAGCAACCACAAACCAGAATTATTATTATCATTATTAATATTATATCACACCAGACTGGCGACGTAGGAACGAAGAAACTCCATGAGGTTAACAAACCCCCACGCAACCAGCCCAGCGGGGGGAGAAAATAAAAGAATGAAAAAAAAGAAGACCCGAGATCACAGAATAGCTCTATGTACAGATCGTTTAAAGCTGCCAATACCAGCACCAGCAAAGACAGAGCCATCAAGACCATTCCAAACATCCACACACGATGGGAAAAACAAATGGGAATACTGGCCCGTACGGCATCATAACGGTTCCAAGGCAAGTCTGCCGAGTATACCTCACCCGAACAAATGGATGCGTAAGAAACTCAGACAGTCCATGACTGGGGCAGTTATAGATTTTATAAAAAAAACAGACCCCACCAACTCTGCGACGATGCGCCAGATCACAAATAACAACACGACCCAGCATGAACGCACATCGACAAACCATTTTGTCAAGCAAACACAGATAGCAATCGGCAGCAGAACCCCAGACTACAGAGCAGTACTCCAGAAGAGGGAGGACAAAGCAATTAAAGCAGCAACGTGTCAATTCAACCGAGCCAAGCACCCTCCAAGCACGCCTCATAAGACCAAATTTCTGGAATGCACGTGAGGCAACCGAACGAATGTGGGGCTCAAACGTCAACTTTGGATCAAAATTGACACCCAAGATTACCATGTCATCAACCACAGGAAGTGATACACCATCCAGTATCAGTACAGGAAAAGGAGATACCACTGTACGCAACCTGGACACGAGCATGGTCTTAGTCCTGCCCGCATTTAGCCTCATCCCCCACCTAGAACACCAGGAATCAATAATTTCCAAATCATGCTGAATAGATTCTGAAACCTCTAATCTATCACTAGGCTTATCACAAACAGCCAGCAAAGTAACA
>LQNS02277964.1:7668778-7685269 GCA_001587735.2 Parhyale hawaiensis | reverse complement strand
AACCACTGCTGCAGCTCTGTGAACATAAGGAGACACAAGTAAGGATCCAAGATGGCGGCCTCCTAGGCCGATCACACATCAAACACAGTCTCCAAAACGTATCACTAAAAACGGTAAAAACACATTTCCAAGCACAGAAACCCGTATTAGAACACTAATAACCAGTAAGGGAAGTATTTCCCAAACTCTAAGATCGATAGGTAAGCACAGAGCAGCAGCTAAGACCAGAGCACAGTCGTAGATGTTGACACTAGCGCGAGTCGTAACTGAATGAGGAGTGCTGCTGCTGGGACCCTGAGGTACCAGGGGGCGGAGCCTAAAAAACAAACAAAAAAAAAAAAAGATAGAACACCAAAAGCTGTCTATAAGGAAGGTTACGCCTCAAAACAGTTCTAAACTACCATTTAGACGCCCCAGAGTTGGGCGCTGACGCGGGTCTGGTGCTACCGACAGACGGTGTTCTGTCGGAGCGAGCCACTGAGAAATGAGTACAAATCCACTGGCCCAGATAATCTTACTCCCCGTGTACTACAGGAAATGGTTACAGTCATCGTGAAGCCACTGCTCGAAATATTTAATCGATCTTTAAGAACGGGAGAAGTTCCCCAGGATTGGAAACTAGGTAACGTAATACCGATACATAAGAAGGGGGATAAGAAAAGCCCCAGCAACTATCGACCAGTCTTACTTCGGTCGTTAGCAAAATCATTCAACGCCTTTTGAAAAAGCGCATCACTGATCACCTGAGGATGCAGCAGCCCATATCCGACACTCAACATGGCTTCCGAAATGGAAGAAGCTGCTTAACAAACCTACTGGACTTTTTCTCAAAAGTTACAGATAGTCATACATAAAAGATGAAGAACAGGTGTGGACCTTGTGTATCTAAACTTCTAAAAGGCTTTTGATAAAGTCCCCCACCACAGGCTAATGAAAAAATTGGAAGCCAATGGCATTCAGGGTGACTACTTACGATGGATCAAGGCATGGCTTACGGGTCGGCAGCAGCGGGTGAAGCTTGAAGGAGAGTCGAGCGACTGGACACAGGTTTTGTCAGGGGTTCCACAAGGTAGCGTGCCTGGCTCACTTCTGTTCTCAATTTACATCAATGATTTCGAACTTAACATCCGTAGTAAAATCTGTAAATTTGCAGATGATACAAAACTATATCATCCTACAATGAAAAGAGCCGAGCTCCAACAAGACCTTGACCTCCTCATGCAATGGAGCGCAACATGGCAGATGAACTTTAATGTCGACAAATGCTCAGTAATGCAAGTAGGGTTGGTGAACTCTTCCACCTCATTGAAAATGATTGGGACGGAATTGGATACTGTCACCCAACAACGTGACTTAGGAATCACTGTTACAAACAAACTACAACACAGTAAGTTGACAAGAGTGTGAAAATGGCAAGCAGAGTATTCGGATTCATCACCAGAAACTTTGAATACAAGTTCAAGGACATCATTATTCCCTTGTAGCTACAAGGCATTAGTGAGGCCACACTTAGAATTTGCTGTTCAATTCTGGTCGCCATATCTAAGTAGAGATATCAATAGCATGGAAAGAGTCCAATGCAGAGCAACAAAATTGATATCTCAGCTGAGAAAGAAGTCGTATGAACGTCGCCTAAAAGAACTGGGTCTGATCTCTCTCGAGCAAAGACGACTCAGGGGGCATGGGCAACTAATAGAAACATTCAAGTACTTGAATGGCTTCAACGACGTACCCAAAACAGGACAGAACTCTTTGAAAGAGACCTTAATGATCGCTTGCGAAACAACGGTAAAAAACTCAAGCATAAAGCTCGAAGAACAGCCTCAAGTCAGCAGTTCTTTCCCTATTTCATAGTCAGCATTTGGAATAGATCCCTTCCGACGTTGTTGGTGCGGAGTCGGTCAACTCGTTTAAAAATCGTCTTGACATACAGTGGGAGAGACATCCTCCACAGATAAGGATTCCTCCACCACGAGTCGCAAGCACTTAACGGCCAAGCTTCCCAGGCCATTTTAAGCTGACTTCTTCACACTTCCACTCCATCTATATATTTAAGCTCCGCATATCAGTGGCTATTTGATCATGCTTGCGGGCATTCATGACCATCTCTTTGGTGGAGATTCTTCTTCCCCTTCTTTTTTCTTTTTTCCCTTTCGTCTTCCATTTTTTCTCCTCTCGTTTCCCCAGTCCTCTACATCCTACTAACATACTGGCAATAGCTCATAGAGGTCCGGGGTGTCAGTCTCGGTGTCTCTCTGGGAATGGGCCCCTTGGTTCGTCTACTAAGCCTATCTAATCTAATAATCTAATCTAAAGCTTGTGAGTAGCGTAACTCAAAAACTTATGAACGAACCTTCAAAAAATTGGAGAAACTGTTGATACAGTAATCTCTCACTATTCGCGAGGGTTACGTTCCTTCAAAGGGTCGTGAATAGCGAATCCGAGATTAGCAAATACTTAATACATGGGAAATAAATAGGTTATTTTACTGAAGAAGTACATATGCTTGTCAATAATTCGCCCAGCTTCTCATCAGTCAACTCCAAAAGTTCCTGTACATCTGCTGCGTCAACATCAACTAGAGCTCGTACGTGGCCAGCATCTTCAGTGATTTCCTTTATGACATCATCGACCTTTGGAAAACCTTGAAAGTTGTTGACCACTTCAGGCCACAGGTTTTTCAAACAGAAACTGTTCTTACCTGTGTGAGCGATGTATGTAAAAGTGCGGGATGTGTGCATAAAAGTCCGTGATGTGTGCGTAAAAGTCCGTGATGTGTGTGTAGAAGTCCGTGATGTGTGTGTAGAAGTCCGTGATGTGTGTGTAGAAGTCCGTGATATGTGTGCAGAAGTCCGTGATGTGTGTGTAGAAGTCCGTGATGTGTGTCTAGAAGTCCGTGATGTGTGTGTAGAAGTCCGTGATGTGTAAGCCTAGAAACGTATGTGTGTGTAGCAGTAGCTACGTGATGTGTGTAGAAGTCTGTGATGTGTGTGTATAGAAGTGCGTGATGTGTGTGTGTGTGTAGAAGTGCGTGATGAGGTGTGTGGGAAGGAATGAGCTGTTACAGAGACACTCCCATCTCCAAGGTTCGCAAGTCGGGTACAGATTCGTATCCCAGGCGTGATTTTTAGATCAACAATATTCGTAAGTCGGGTAATGGTTCGTTTCACTAGTGTAATTTTTGGGCCACGGTTCGTATCCCGAGAAGTTTGTTGGTCGGCGAGTTCGCTGGTCGGAGAGTTTGTTGGTCTGGAAGTTCGTAAGTCGGGGTTCTACTGTAATTACTTCAAAGGACCGCGAATAACAGAGGACGTCCAGCGAATACTGGAAGACTGCCGCACTCCGGGCCGCGCTATCGTCTCTTGCGACGATTTGTGTGCGTGTAACACATGCGTCTAGCACACGCGCACTCGCCGCAAGTTCAACCACGCGGCGCGACGAGCGACATAGCGACTAATTCAACCCAATCCAATCCATTACAACCCATTGCTTGGGTAACGTTAGGTAACAATAGGTAACGTTAGATAGCGATAGGTAACGTTAGGTAAGGCTAGGTAAGGTTAGAAAGGTTAGATTGGGTTATGTTAGGCTGGGCTAAGTAAGGTTAGGTTAGAAGGTTAGGTAAGGAGGTTCAGGTTAGGTCAAGGTAGATTAGGTTAGGCTAGGCTAAGTTTGCCTAGGTAGTGTTTATTTTAGTAGTGGCGCGCACAGGTAAGCTTACGTGAACGAAAAATCGTCGTGAGAGACGATAGTGCCTCCGGGCCGTCAAGAATAACCGAAACCGTAAAAAACGAACCCGCGAATATCGAGGAATTACTGTACTATCAAAAGGCACAAATGATTAGATTTTGGAGTTGATACAAAGAAAATCATAGTTTCAGAGCCAATTTAAATTTTTCGTTGCCGTTGCCTTACTTGGCGGAGTTATGCGCTCTCAGAGTGCTCTAGTTACTTATTGTGCTAGCAAGCATAAGATTAAAAACAGTGATAAATGAATAAAAGAACCAACTGATCATTGACTGTTCGTGATATAGCTAGCTACCTAACGACTCATGTAAATTTCATAAAAATCTGTCCATAACTTTTTGATTTATCGCACTGAGGAAAATGAGGCCGACAAACAAATGGATTTGCAGATCTTCACAAAAAAGTTATCATATGTTCCCCCTAACAGACCTAACAATCCCTGAAATTTTGTCAAAATCGGTTCATTACTTTTGGAGTTATCTTGATGACAGACAGAATACAGAATAACAAACAAAGAGACAGACTAACCCGACGAAAACATAACCTCCTTGGCGGAGATAACTACTCAATACTAAGATGATTGGGATTAACTTTTTTAATTGTTCGAGGCTTTGCAGAGCATAGGTAACCTCAACATGTTTGTAGTCCTACATTACGTCAACAAACCACTTCAAGTGCACTAAATTTCGTTAGATTGCTTGCTACTGCACTGGGCAGCACTCAAGTGAGTACAATCAACAAACATGACACAAAACTTACCTGACTTTTGTCAAGTGGAGAGGAACTGCGGGTGACTGTCTCATTCAATCCCAACAGAGGGCAACTCTCTGGCTTCACTTCCATGTCGCTGAAGTATGCACGGTCAAATTAGCAGCACCAATAACTCAGTGTGTTCAAAATACAATAAGTTCCAATATGCAAAGTAAAGCAAATCCTGAATAGTTTGGCAAAAAAAAAATACAAAAATTTCATCACCACTGCCAGCTCTAGCTGACAAACTGGTCACAACAGTCTTCCATAAACATGCATTGGAAATGTATTACAAAAAAATACTCAAGTAGCTAGTCTTCTATACTCTACCGCAAGGCACTAACTACGAATTTTTCTACTGCTTTGAGGTAATTATGCATAGGATCGAGTTCAGAGAATGAATAAAATTTTAAAAATCTTTGGTGACACATTTACCTACCAGCTTTCTGTGGCCAGTAGATGATATATGCATTTTATTTGTAATTTTTCATGGTTTATATTGAATTTGTGATATCCCGTAGAGCAAAAAGCAAGAAATTGAAGAGGCAATGTCTCAACACAAGCTGCACATTGACAATGTGCAGGCGATGCTCCGGAGCTAACCTTACGTAGCTACCTAGCCTACTCATTGAATAACACATTGGATGTAGACAAAATGTAAATTGTAGCAGGTATCATACTCGCATTGGCAATTTCAGTAATAAGCTATCCTACTGTGTGGTGACTGTTCCAGTATATACGGTATAGTTCCTACATGAAGTGATATTTACACAATCTGCAGTCAATTTACAGGAGAGAGTGTGCAGAGCTATATATCATAGCATCCCCAGCAAGCTTTCCACAGACGTTAAAACATTGCACTGAATATTGCAGCAGTTTTCATGCAGAGGAATGTCTTACCACTCAAATTTACCATACCTATCATGTGCTAGGTACAACTGACATCTGCAACCAATGCTGCATAGAGGTCAACTAATATACGTAGCCCTATATACCATTCAAGGTTTATAAGGTTCACAGCAAAATGTGTGCAACCAGTTAAGACAGTGCATCGTACATTGCAGCACTCTCCACATAGCTAGCGATAGTGATGCCTTATTATATCTGAAATTATGGTTGAATGTTCTGTAATTGACATTAGATAGACAACAAGTATCTACATTCTTCAGCAAATGCACAAGGATTACTGTAGTTACTATGTCTCTTACTAACCAATAGTCCACAAAAAAATTAAGTTCTAGCAAAAAAGACCTGGATCTAGCAAACTGGCTGAAGCCTAACCTGACATCCATTCTTCTCTGTATGATAGGTTTGACCACAAAAAAGGTACAATTGTGAAGATGCAATACATCCCTGTTCACTAACTACCAATCGTGACAGACAATTGCATTCCATACATACCTTATCCTTTCCAATACTGAGTGTGATCCGGTCTCCAGAATATATATAATTGTGCAACTGCCCCAAAAACCAGTGAATCACATTCATAATAGGGTAACTGGTCTCAAGGAGACGCACTGGCTCAATGGAGATTCACCCACGGTGAAAAAAAGCTATGGCGCGGTAACCAGACACTGCAAGAAATGTCCAATAGCTACTTGCAAAAGAAAGCTTAATAGTCTCCTAAACACCCACCAAAAATGATGTCGGATTAGATATTTCTTACAACGTCCAGCCACCGCACAGCCCCCCTTACCAGTGCGTGTCCTTTGGGCCCCTTACCCTACTTCAGTCATTGTATCAATTGTGCCCTTTTAATGAAGTCAGACGCTTTACAGTAGGTAGTTCATTGCCACCAAAAGAAGTGGAACTGTCTTTTGCAAACTGTCTTGCATACATAGGCCTAGTCTACAGTAGTATAGGACGAAAATGTTATCAACATTGTCAGCAAGTCTACCACTTGTGATGAATTCAATGAATTCTGTTTTTGGAGAAGTCGACGGCTAGTCGAGATTGTTTTCATTGAAAATTTACTTTGAGCATATTATAAAAAATGTTTTTTGGGTGTGTTTTTATAATTGACTCATTTTCCAATGCAGGTAATGAATATGAAATCAGTTTGTGGCGGACGGCTCTACTTTTCGAGATATAGGATATGGAATTGAAGTTCCCATTCTTTTCCTATGGGAGAAAATACCTGGCAATGGCACAGTGCAATGGAAAACCTTTTACATAGCTAGTTTTTTTTTTTTTTCAACCTAGCGTAACTTAACCACTCCAGGATCCTTGACTACATCTCCTCTACCCAAAACCCAGGTTTCCCATGTATTCCCCAGGGCCCAAGATTGTTTAACTAGGTAGATATAGCTATAATCTACTGTAACTTGAAAATGGCATAGCTAACATTTGAAAATATTGTATAAATAAAAAAATGCCATGAACAAAATGTTTATAAAATCCAATCTTAGATAAACTGTTAGTTTTGATAACGATCAGACAAATAAATGACGGAATTATACCTACCTCAAGCCATCCTTGGTGGGAAGTCGTAACTCAAAAACTAGGTCCAGGTCCAACCGCCAAAGCTGGACTTCAGATTTGGATTCTAGATTAAAAATTAAGTAAAAGAAAGAAAATAAAATTTAAAGAATATGCGCTTACAGGAAAGTAATAGTTAGCTACCTCATTTTCTGTTGAAATCTTGCTTATAGAACGAAATTACTGGCATTATTATAGGCTGGCAAGCCACCCTATAGGAACCTAACTTAACTCTACCTAACCTCATCTAGGCTAACCTAATTAAAAAAAAACTGACAAAAAGAGGTTTTTCCATTATGCTATGAAAATGTGGTTATTTTCCCTCATAGAAAAACAATAGAAACTTCAAAGTCAAATATCCAAAGACTGAACATTTCAAACACTGTATTAAGACCAGGTACAAAATATTACATATGGGAATTACCCAATCGCTGAACTAACTTATTTAGTATTCACTGGGATTATTATTTTCCCCTATAGAATATAACTTTGTTCGGAAATAGAGTTAGTTCAGCAATTGGGTAATTCCCATAGATTATCTAGCCTAGCCTATGTCAGAAACCTTTCAGTTTCAGGCCAGATTTCACAGTGCGGCACTTCTAGC
The DNA here is from genome assembly GCA_001587735.2 of Parhyale hawaiensis. NCBI lineage: Eukaryota > Metazoa > Arthropoda > Malacostraca > Amphipoda > Hyalidae > Parhyale > Parhyale hawaiensis. The sequence continues at coordinate 7,677,690 of LQNS02277964.1, read as the reverse complement.
CAAGAACTTGGCGAATGGCGAGCAGTTCGCTACCCTCGGGGATGCGGGTATCCTCTTATGAGCGCCGCAACTTGGAGAACCAGGTTTCATAGCAGGGCACTTCTCGCCAATATCTTGGCAAGAAATTTACCACCCTCGGGGATGCGGGTCACACGGCTCTCAGGGGCCTCAGCCAAATTGAAGTTGCAACTGGCAAGCAATGAAATTGAATGAAAACCACACAGAAAGTGTTCCACAAAAAGGCAGAGAAAGCCAAATCTGGATTTGGAGAAAGTGTTAAAGTCTTACCTTCAATTTGATGACATTTAAATTTACTTTAGTTATAATATTCAAGCCTATCTTATTGTTCACAATGCACTTTCATACAAATGTTTGACTGATGACAGTCTTTTTTTCATTGTCAGATTCTACAGTGTAAAATAAATGCTTTAGCTAACTGTTGAAAGATCAAATGGCCCTAACAGTGTTAAGTAACTAAATAAATTTCACTCTGATGTCATGTTCATTATCTTTTCTTTTACAAATACCTATAACCAACTGCACCGAAATTCAATAAAAGAATAACAAGAAAATCAACGATGAATGCGCGACTGCTCAATTGTTTACAAATTTTTTTCCTTTCAGCAAATTTTAAGGAGGTTTTCGAGATCTAGCCCATGGAACCTCCAGTCTTAAATTATTTCATTTTATTGAGATAGCTAATACTTAGCTACTTTGATCTTCACACAACTCTGCAAAAGAACCCTGCAACAGAAAGAAAAACACACCCCAACCCACATCCACTAAAAGGCAGCAGAGAAATTGCTCTCATCCATTATACTAGTAATCAGGGATTCTTGGAACCCAATCGACTCCCCAATGACTGTTATCTTAGAGTGTTCAGAAGGTGCATGAGAAAAGTAGCTACTACCATAATATACTTAGATTTTGCCAAAGCATTCGATAAAGTAGACTATGGAATATAGTAGTTTGGGGTAAAAACGGGACAGGAGCAAAAACGGGAAAGTCAGTATTTTAGGCTGTCACTCAAAAACGATTAGAGGTATCGGGAAACGGTTTGTACCATTGGAAAGAGGAGGTTTTGGGCATACTATCGCGCATAATCGGCGGTCGTCAAAAATTTTTTTCAAATTTTTTTTACTGTCCTCTAATTACCCCCAAAAGCTCGTGCCCCGTTCTTACCCCAAACTACTATACTGGTACTCAAACTCTTCAACATGGCCATCCATGGAAAATGTCTTAAATGGATCAAAGCTTGTCTGACAAACCAAACCCAAAGCGCAATTATAAATAATAAAGTGTCTAAATGACAGCCGGTACTCAGTGGAGTGCCACAAGGCACCGTGCTTGGTCCAATACTCTTCCTTATCATGATAAATGATATGGGGCACCAATGCAAGTTTGCCGTTCCCTCATTGTTTGCTGATGAGTGATGACACACGGATATAAGCAGCGGTACAATCAACGGCGGACGTACAGAATGTGCAACTCGACCTAACAACATATTTCACTGGACATCGGTTAACAACATGACTTTCAACGAATCCAAATTTGAACTTTTACGACGAGAGAATCGAGCAAAATCGAGAGAAAGCAAATTTTAAGGGATCTTGGGGTGAGAATACAAGATAATGCCACTTTTGAAGATCATGTGGCTCGAGTACAATGGCATCCGTTCTTCACCTCGCCTACCCACGAAGCAACTTTCTCTTCACGAGAGGCAGACACAATGCTCACCTTATGGAAACAACTGATACTGCCAAGGATTGAATACTGTTCACCTATTTGGATGCCAAGCAAACGGAAAGACTTAGTGCGCCTCGAGGCGATCCACAGATCGTTCACTGCCAAAATCCGAGGCATGATAGATTTAAACTATCACGAAAGACTGGCTCAACTTCAAATGTATTCAATTATGTATTAGGTATTAGGTATTATAAGAAGATTTAAGCCTCCCTAAATAAGTACTAAGCTCTTCTAAGAGAGGAAAAGGAAGGGACATATAGTATGTCGACAGAAAAACGGGGAACCCATGCACGNNNATGGCTAAGGTAACCTACTCAAACCCCCTGGGGGCGCTACTCCCCATAACATAGGATGGGCGAACCTAACTAACCTAACCCTATGGCCTATGGCCCATCCTATGCCCCCGGAGGGGAATGTATTCAATTCAAAGGAGATTCGAGCGCTTTACGATCATATATATTTGGAGCATTCTAGACGGAATTACTGTCAATGTCAATGGGCGAAAATAGGCCAGACATTCAAACCGTATTGGTCGCACTTGTGAGGTGCGCATTCCGATCAAAACTGGTGGTGATGCGATAGCCACAAAGTATTCTAATAGTTTCGTAGTCCGATGGGCGAGATTATTCAACAAAATGCCTCGTCACATTTGAAATATCACCGGTACAGAGACTGCGAAATTTAAACACATACTGGATGCATGCTTACTGAAAGTGCCTGATAAACCTGCTGTAAGCGGCTACGTAAACTGTGGGGATAACTCGCTGTTAGCCACCCCGCTGGTCACGGACTGCAGTATCACCTCAGCACAAGATGGGCGGCGTGCGTAACGTCGCCTGGCTCTCGTCCGAAGTATCATCAAAGGTATCAAAGGTAAGGTAGCTATACCTAATATAATAAGCAGAAAAGAACAAGGTACAGTAGGTACCTGAAACAGAAGGATCAACTACCCCATAACTCTCTACAGTTCAAAAGAGTAGCCTACGTACCTAGTCCCTACCCCAGAACATAATAGCGCCAAGGGACAGCATATCACCTCCAGGCAACATGTACAGCCAATAAGCAGGGAAAAGTTTTAGAGAAAACCTGATGTAAGTAGGTAGTTAGTCATATTCTTTTACTTACGCTCTTACACCAGCAATCCATCATATAGGTATCCTCAAAATGGCAATTACATTATGACGAATAGGTATAGCTACTGCCAGCTAATTTGACTGGCCTGCAAATGACAATAGGTCAACTTTTATAAATTGATAACTTAGATTAGTGGTAGAATCATCACATCAGATCCATAACTGCATGTGTAGCTGCACCGATGGAGCCCTTTGAGCAAACCACACTGCTCCCAATCTAAGAATGCTACAAGATATAAAACTTGTTGCTAACTACGTGTAGCTATGCCATATGGCATAGGCTTGGATTTATATCACTATAGCTACATATACATAGGGACCCACACATATAGGCTACATATTCATACACATATTAAGTTGGAAATCCACCTGCACATAAAGTCTGTGCATACAGATTTTATGTGCAAAGAAAACAATAGGCTAGTTATCTACATAGCCTAGCAACAATATCCTAAATATCAGCTAATCTCCCAGAAGTTGAGAGAAATGTTGTTAGAGCAGCAAGAATTTGAGACTGTACAGGAGGAGGAAAAGGACCACCTAAAAGAAGGTTAGCTACCGTAAGAGAGACACCCAAAGAGGACAAAGAGTTTTAGAGAATCGCCGGAAAGGTATAACGGAGAAGACAATGCAACAGAAAATGCTCAATAGTATCTATAGAACCACAGTCACAGTTTGGGGAGACACTGAGGTTGAAGCGATGGAGATGGGAGCATACTCCCGCATGGTCAACACGAAGTTGGGCTATGGCACATTCTACAGATCTCACAGGATGATAGGCCCATGGCCAGTCCCCTGGTCTCTCCATAATTGTTGCAAAGAATTTACCCTTTTCAGGCTGGCGAACTGAGTCTTGCCATCTATCTTGCAAGAGGCATCGTATTTTCCTCTTCAACAGGTGAACTGTGTCATCAATGAGCGAGGGTGAAATTGTTTGATAGTTTAGTAAATGAGCTCTTTTAGCAGCCGCATCTTCTGCCTCACTAACAGATATTCGCTTACGACCAGGGCCAAACTGAAGTTTAACCGAATGGGAAGCATTGAGAGTCACCATTAATTCTTGAAAAGCAAAAACTAATGCAATATATGTTGTTGGTTTTCTATTTTGTAACAGGAACAGAGCACTCAATGAGTCTGTGATAACTAGAGCTAGGATATTGGAGTGCATAAAAAAGAGCTGTAAAAGCGGTTAAAAATAGCAATATAAATGCGCAATAGTAGCAATATAAAAGTTCATCAGGAGCACTCATGGGAGCGTTTGGAGCAGTTACTGGAACATTTAGAGTAGCTACTTATGGGAGCGTTTGGAGAAGTTAGCGGAGCATTTAGAGTACTTATAGGAGCGCTTGGAGTAGTTGCTGGAGCGTTTGGGGGCAGTTATTGGAGCAATTCCTGCACCAAAGTATAATTTACACACCTATCAGGTAAGATTTAGACGAGGTTTTGCTTTTGAAAATATTTTTGGAAGGATTCAGGACAAGAATTCGATGCCCATATTTTAACTATATACAGAAAAACACAAAATAAAATGATTATCATGAGTGACGAAAACCTCCAAACTCCTTTGTTTTCGAGAAATGACATCCTGAAATACTTGATGGGAAGGTTCGGGCAAAAAATATTATTTTTTTTTTATTTTTGGACCGATTTGAATGAAACTTGGCATAGATACGTAAAATCGGAAAAGAAATTGTTTTTACTCCAGTACTTTTTTCATTTTCCCCATGGAAAACGAGTTATTCAAAGAAAACAGCAATAGGGGAGCTAGGGAAACCCTACTACAATTTTTGCGCTATCTACAGAGATGATTTTGGCATAAAAGAAGGGAAATTTGATCCTCTATCAGGGTCAAATGTTTTGGTTTGATTTTCAAATATTTTGAGAAAGTTTGAAAAGCTCAAAAAATATTTCAAAAGTTTTTTTTTTTCAAAAACTGCGCTGTCACTCATCTCCTAATTCGAAGATCAAACTGAAAATTTGATTCCTATAGAAAATTAAACTCCGTTTCTTTTAGTACCTATAATCATCTCTGTAGCTCAAAAAATTGTGGGAGGAGTAGGGTTTTCCCAGCCCCTCTTTTATTGTTTTCTTTAAATAACTCGTTTTGTAGGAGAAAATGAAAAAGTACATGAGTAAAACTATTTTTTCTATTTTACATATCTATACCAAATTTCATTCAAATTGGTCCATAAATAAAACTTTTCATTTTTACCTGAACCCTCCCCTTAAGTATTTCAGGTCATAATTTCTCGAAATCTACGGAGATTTGAGGTTTTTGTCACTTCTAAAAATCGTTTTCTTTTGCGTTTTTCAATATATGGTTAAAATATGGGCATTGAATAACACAACAGCCTGAGAATACCTTTAAAAATCATAAGCTGATCATGCACGTCTCATTCATCTCTCAATAATGCCATATTATTTGTTAGTACGTCATAGTATGGGGGAACCCATAATAAAATTACCGCACCCCCGAGAAGTTCCCTACTTCAACAATTTTGCCACATTTAAATTGATAGTCGTCTTGTCGATGTGTATTGAATATTGCTGATTTCGTTTATTTATGCTTGGAGCAATCTCGTTTATTTTCAATACACTTGAAGGTACAGTAGACCACCACCTGCTACGAATGCTCCAGTTATTTGAGATTGCTCCAACTTTGTGCGCAGTTAGAGTCAAATGGAGCACTTTGGAACCTTTATTGCGTCTGGAGCATTATGGAGCATTAGCTAAGAGCGCTTGTAGCAAATGCTTCAATGTCCGAGCTCTAGCAATAACAATGAGATTATCCAAATAAAGTAAATTCATTCTCGCCCAAAAAAAACACTCATTTTTTGCAAACAGCTCAGAGCTCAAGGACTAATATGAGACTAGAGCTTCACTGCCGCCGCAGCAGACCCATAGGGTGTCTTTACCAGCGAACCATCAGTATAGGCCTGAATAAACTTTCCATACTTACTCATTTTTAAGTCTTGAAATATCTGAGATGCTTGGTCGTTGCTTAGATCACAGACGCAGAAATACACCAAGGCCTTAAAAGTTGGCGGTAAGGAGGAATGTAACTGAGAGTTTAAAAATCGAGGACGAGGCACAGAAAGTGTTGCAAAAATTCAAAGTGTTCGCTGCAAGAAGGAATGAGGCATTTTTATCCCTTCATACGAGGGAGAAAGAATTACCTTACTGAAGGGTACTTGAGATGAAAGTTGGAGCAGCCGACATAAGCTAATTGGAAAGGTTGTTTAATAAGTTTTCTTTTGGCCTTTCTCCTAGCTTCCACAGCTGCAGCACATGTGGGCGTCCACCAGGCCTTACTGTGCCGAGGGGTTATGGTGTCCTTTGTTTTTGAGAAAGTTTTACTACTTGCATTTATTATCTCTTCAGTAAAGGAACCATTATTTGCTGCAACATCATCTGTAAAACAACTTCTGGGACCCAGAAAACTCTGCCAGTCTGCCCAAGTTCCAGAATTGAACTTCCAACGAGGTGGGGTTCGATAGGTGATGGTTTGAGGCTTTAGGCTAAGGCTTGTAATTGCACAATAGTGATCACTTCCAAAGTCCTGATCTGTAGCCTATATAGTTGTGCACATGATAGAAGAGAAGCAGAGACAATGGTCAAGTCAGGGGTAGAGAATGTAGGCCTATTATGGTAAACATCAAAATATGTGGATAAAGATTCAGGAGTTAAAAGAGCAAAGTTAGGATGGTGTACTAAATAGTTTACAAGATTCTGGCCCGTTGCATTATTTGTACGTGATGTTGCATTATTTGTACGTGATGGAGCCCATAAAGGGCTGTGAGCAATAAAGTCTCCAACTATCAATGCAGGGTCGTTTAGTTGAGAAGAGTACCTAGTGCGTGAACTCCTAGAGTGATGGTCTTATTTGGGTTGTATACATTAAGAATTTGTAGGTTTTTTGAACCTCTTCAAGATATAGTTATGGCTTGACATTTAAGGAGACCACTCTGGAAAGGAGTGAGAGAAAGGGGGGTAAAAGAAATATCACTTCGGAACAATATAGCTAGTCCACCTCCTTGGTGAGGTGCAGGTCAGTGTCTGTATACAGGGTATAGTTGATAAATGAGGGCTCAATTGCATTGTTAAAACCAAGTTTCACTCATACATACCATACCTACTAAGATAAAAAGGAGATCCAAGCTAATTATAAAAAACATGGTTACTATCTATATCACAAACGTTTCGGATCATAACATATCCATCAACAGTGCTGTAAATTAGAAAAAAAAAAAAAATACAAAGCAACAACAACCTAACTGAGAACGTCATTTGTACTGCCGATTATTGAGAATTTCCATAAAAACAATGATTTCTAATGGCTGAATTGAAAGGTGCAGTAAGTTGTTGCCCGGTAAAGTGCGATATTCCCCGATGTGCGATTCTTACATAAAGCTGCACAGATGTGCTGCGTAAATGGGACAGCTGGTAGCTGTCACACACATATTTGTACACACATGAACGAACGGACGCATCCGCCGGATCGCAACGCTCAAAGGATGAATCAACTGTCGTCATATTAACGTAGTAAGATATCGATGAAATTTGCAGAAAATACTGATTTAAAAGAGACCATCTCTTGTTTGAGACTTTGTTTTACGAACCTAAATATGGCAAATTCAGATAACATTTGTCTTTTTCGACAGTTGGTATCGGTATATTACGGCAGTACTTGCGATCTAAAAATTTCCTTAACAAAACATTAACTACTTTTGATGGGTAGTAATTAGGCCTACCTAAGAAATACTTCTTAAGATATTCTACTGCTTGATGGAACAAGTGAAACGAACTAGAAATACGATAAGCTCTGTTTAGCAGGAAGGAAATGATTGTGGATTTGTGCTTGGAGATTTTACTGAAAAACTTAGTGCCAAGACCTGAAAATGTTGGCTTACAGTACACAGAGGTTAAAAAATTATTTTCACTGCGGGTAACCTGTACATCTGAGAACGAGAGGCAGCTATTTTGTTCAGTTTCAATCATAACTTTATTTTGTGATGTCTATCACTTAAGTAGTTGTGGAACATTCGTGCTTGTTGTTCACTTCCATATGCAGTTTCTCAGTGGCTCGCTCCGACAGAACACCTTCTGTCGGTAGCACCAGACCCGCGTCAGCGCCCAACTCTGGGGGCGTTTAAATGGTAGTTTAGACTGTTTCAAGGCGTAACCCTCATTATAGACAGCTTTTGGTGTTCTATTTTTTTTCAGGCTCCGCCCACCTGGTACCTCAGGGTCCCAGCAGCAGCACTCATTCCTTTACGACTCGCGCTACTGTCAACATCTATGTACTACTGTGCTCTGGTCTTAGCTGCTGCTCTGTGCTTACCTATCGATCTTAGAGTTTGGGAAATACTTCCCTTACTGGTTATTAAAGCTCTAATACGTTTTTTTTTGTGATTGGAAATGTGTTTTTACCGTTTTATTGATACGTTTTGGAGACTGTGTTTGATGTGTGATCGGCCTAGGAGGCCGCCATCTTGGATCCTTTACTCATGTCTCCTTATGTTCACAGAGCTGCAGCAGTGTGTTCTTCTTGAAGACCAGTGACAGTGATGGTGTTTTGTGAATTTGTGTTTTGAATTAAATTAACGTAAATTGTTTTTTCCTCGCAATAGAGGAATAAATACTTGGTGGTTGTAAGCACTTGTGCCCCAAAAATTCCAACAAGTATATTGTTTGCTTAAATACTTCATGGTAGGCCCTAGTGGCCCTAACAATTCTTAGAAGCATATTGCCTTATAATTTTTGCTATTGCTGCGGTGGTGGTCCTTACGGCCTTACTATGCCACCTATAGCTTCAAGTCTGGATGGTTGGCTTCTTGTTACCCTAACAATCCCATCTAGCATTGTAATACATTTTGGTAGTAGGCACTTATTAGGGATGTGCCGAATAGTGAATTTTGCCGAAACCGAATATTCGGCCGAATAGTGATTGCCGAAACCGAATATTCGGCCGAATAATAAGTTTCGGCAAGAGTCAAAAATGAAAAAAACTTTAAAGTGACTGGAGTAATGGGG
>LQNS02277964.1:7579584-7591930 GCA_001587735.2 Parhyale hawaiensis | reverse complement strand
AGCCATTTCATTGGACTAGTGCTTCCTCATAATACCATCGCCAATGGAAGAAATGGCCATCGCCGACAGTTTGATACAATTCCATCGGATCATCGTTTGATCGCCATCACCGATGGATTTGTTGCGATGTTCCATCGTAAAATTGTAGTTCAACCGATGGCGATCGTCTCCACACCGTCGCCATCGTAAGATCGGCGATGGCCATCGCGCCAGGCACTGTGTCCCACTATATGTAATAGCTATGGGAATAATATTATCGCTTTCTTGACCGTAAGGTGAAGATAAAAAGGTAGGTACTGCAGCACCTGTATTGTGTAGGCAGGACTCTACCGTACCTGTGATTCTGCCCCAAAAAAGATCGGGCGCCGTTTATTTCTTATTGCCGAAGCCCATGCGCATTTTCAGAACTCAGAGCATGTACATAGTTGGTGCTGGGAAAACTCGTAACAATTGTATTCATGGGAAGCAGAAACAAGCTCAAAAAAGTTTCTGATTTCAGGCTAAAACGAGAACTTTAATATGCCTGAGGCAGTCCTAATTCTTAGTTTGTTTCGAAACTATTTTACGTTCGATGTATTTTAAATGATTTGGATCCAGAAACGCACTCGTCCCAATTTAAAACAACAAATCTAAAAAAACAAACACTCAAATAAGTGACACCCTATTACTCCAGTCACTTTAAAGGTTTATTTCGTTTTTGACTCTTGCCGAAACTTATTATTCGGCCGAATATTCGGTTTCGGCAATCACTATTCGGCCGAATATTCGGTTTCGGCAAAATTCACTATTCGGCACATCCCTAAACAATATGGAATATTGAACTTCCTCGTATTAAAGCTCGTCGTTCAACATTCCAACACTAATGTAATAATATGGAATACTCCAATATATGTATACGATACGTGGTGGGGAATTTAACTTAATTCAGTAATGCTTAGCTGCTTACTAAAGTAAGAGATTTTGCAAGTCATCTTAATTTAGGGACAATTGTGCTGCTTAGATGAATTAAAAGAGAGAGCACTCATTTCTTATGATAGCGTATCCTCCAGAAGAATATTAGTAACAAAAGTATCCCATTAACAAACAAGCCGACGTAAAACTGTTAACGTTTCGGGATTAGGTTCCCATCTCCAGAGCTAAGAAGAATTAAAAAACTAGGATGTAAACGTTTCGGGGGAAAATTGAGTTTTTGATTGTAGTGAGGGAAACGGCTGAAGTCATTGTGTTGAGGCTGGGGTTAGGTTTATGAATGTAATTGGATTCTGAAGTTGTGAGTTTTATTGAATTGGAGAAGTTGATGAAGGAAAAGTCTTTCTTGCTAATGGGATGGTTATTTTATTCTGCATTACCCCCCCCCCCCCTCCGAGCTTACTGCAGTCATACGCCGCTTACACTTCCCCACAATAACGCTTCTGTCGTTAGCTATGATATCGAAATAAATTTCTAGTTTTAGGCGTTTACATCTTGTTCTTCGAGTTCTCTAATCTCCAAAGGTCAACATTTTTAGGTCGATATATTTGTTAGTCTGATTAATTGTTCTTAGTTTAGTGAGAGTATGTTAAATAGAGATGGGTCTTCACAAATTCCTCTCTGTTATTTTTGACAGCGCGGGTACTCTAATTAAAATATAATGTAGATGTTGCTTAGAGTGTGCCACGAAAGCGAGAAATACTTAAATATCTTGACACACACGATGCTGTTTATCATGATTTTTTATCATATTCTTTATTATCGTCTATTTATTTGTATCCTTTAGCCAAACTATAAGGGTAAAAAAAGTTGATGGCAGAAAAACATATATTGCAAAGCAAACAAAAGAGTGTCGTCAAGCAGGCAACAGAGGTGTCATCTAACCGGACGGCGAAATTGAGCCAATAGATCAAACTAGTTCAACACTTCAGCCTGGAGCGCTCACTTGCTCCAGTTCGGTCGAGTTTGAGGAGATAGGCAAGCCTTCACTAACTATCCTCTCCATTTTCGAACTACCAGGTTTACTCTGCAGACCGAAGTTTTCAGCTGTTGAAGCTCATTTCAATTGGAAACTACTGTCTGAGAACCTGCAGGGCGATTGAAAGTAGCAAAACCAATTCTCCTAACTGAAATTTGCCGAAAAGCCAAGCCTAGTATGTTTGGCTTTACCAAAGCTTTACACATTTTAATTTACAGCAGTGTTGCCAAAGGTTGACCTGGAAATATCGCTATATGGGATAAAAAACACATAACGGGAGTAGTAAAAAGGCCATCAAATAAAAAGGCCATCAAAACCTTTTTTGGTAGTTATGTGAACGCAATATACGTGGAATTTTAAATGTGAAGCGCCTTTAGTATTAATGAATAACTTTAGTTTGAACATTTTAGGATTCTCTTCTATCACTTTCGCCTAGAGTGGAGAAATACAACGTTAAAAAAAAAAAATGCCGGTAGCCGCTATACGTTAAACAGTGCAGTCATCCAGAGCGTATTTATTTAGGTGCACTTGACTTTCTTATTATCCGGATTTAAACTAATACTTTTTAAAAGTATTTAGTTGAGAAGATTCAGGCATTTTGTTAATAAAAACTCGTTAATGAAGAATCAACTTGAGCCAAAAATTAGCATGCAAGACATTTGATTGATTTAAAGAGGCAGCCAGCATCATTTAGGTATTCAATGTGTATTTCTATTATATCTAAAGCGATGTTATCGTCTCTGTGAGCCCAAAGAAATGCGCTTTTGCAAGTCTGTGTTTAATGCTGTGCAGAGAGACAACAGTCGGCATCGGGTCTGTAAAGCTGTACTTGGCTCCACTAACAGCTTCACTAAAACGTACACATTCCGCTGCCGTGCTCGTCGCAATCTTTGGCGTAGTAGAACTGCATATCAGATCTGAACACGGCGCACGTTGCTTCTCCCGAGGCATTTGCAAAACCGCCCAACCAGCGGGGGTCGTCCTCAGCCATGACGGTGCCGTCGCCCCACACCCACTGGCCGTCCACCGCCTCGAGGTCCACCAAGACTGCAGTGTACAACACCACTCACATTATTATTATTATTATTAAATCACACCAGACTGGCGACGTAGGAACGGAGAAACTCCATGAGGTTAACAACCCCCCACGCAACCAGCCCAGCGGGTAGAGAAAACAAAAGAATGAAAAAAAAAGAAGATCCGATATCACAGAATAGCTCTGTGTACAGATCGCTTAAAGCTGTCAATACAAGCAACAGCAAAGACAGAGCCACCAAGACCATTCCAAACATCCACACACGATGGAACACATGATGAGGACATTAAAAAAAGTTGGGTAGAATTTTCGCAGCTAGTATATTGTTGAGGGGAGGGGGCAAAATTATCAAAAAATTATGAATTGTGGACTGATTGTACTGTAAATTCATTAGAATATATATTTTTGAAAAAGAGACATATTTTCTTCAAAGAACTTTTTTGATTAGGCCTTAGTTTTTCAGATAATAAGATTTGTATATAAATATATAGCTATGCATATTTTGGAAATTTCAAACGAATAGAACAAAATGAGTTTTCATGCTACAATAAAAACAATTTCAGTTTGGAAATCCTTGAAACATTCCTAACAAAACTATGCAGTTTAATTCTCCATTTCTGCCCTCATAATATTTTTATTATCACAGCTGGGTTCTCCATTTTCTATTTTGTAGCGATCGCTAACTAAAAAATAGGAAAAAAACTATTAAGATTCGGTTTGGAGCTGCGATAAGAAAACATTATGAGGGCAAAAATAGAGAATCAAAGTCTTCAGTTTTATTAAGAATATTTCAAGGATTCCAAAACTGTCATTGTTTTTATTTTAGCATGAAAACCCATTGAGGTCTATTCCTTTGAAATCTGCAAAATATACACATATATTTATGCATAAACCCCATTATCTAAAAAACTAAGGCCTAAATCAAAACGTTGTAGAAAAACAAAATAGGTTTCTTCTTCAAAAATACATATTCTGAGCTAGTTAAAAAAAAACAGTCCCCAATTGATAATTTCGATCCCCAACGCCTCCCTGAAAAATGTAACAGTTGCGAAAGTTTTACCCGAGTTTTTTTAATGTCCGCATCATATGGAATAGGAAAAAACATGGAAGATCCTGGAAAGAGAAATGCACACAGACATCCCCCTAGAGCCTGGACTAAGAAGAATCCTAACCACTCATGATGTAGAGTCTTCATTGATGTGCATCTTGATGAAAAGTGCGTATCAGCTTAGATAGTACCTATCGCAGGAAACACCTACCAACACTGCTAAATCTTAGTGCAGCCCTTGATAAACTCCTACAGGTGTGCCCCACCAGCACTCTACATATCTCCCAAATTTTTCTGTATTACTCAACCAATGGAGAGAGCTGGGCATAGATACTCAAAAATGTACCTAGATACTAGATACACCCTTAAAATGTATCTAGATACAGATACTAGATAGAACTTTACAAATGTATCTAGATACAGATACTAGATACCTAAAAGTATCTATAGATACAATTCTAGATACTTTTATTTTTACAACTGAATTGAATAGTTTTACTAGTTCATATGATTAACAATCATGTAATTCAGGTGGATACAATTCTGTTCCTTTATAATACTGTTGTATAGTAGATTAGTAATAAGAATGAAAATGACTGTTGCACATTTACTTCCGGCAAAGGGGCTAAATAGTTGATCACATTTGTTTGTGATAAAATATCATGTCTCTAAAAGAAATGGGCAATGTCATTGAAGTTTCGTAGTCAATAGGTATATTGACTTTTTTGCAATAACATTCAAATGCAAAGTATAATTTAGGCCGTATATTTTGGTGGATGTTACCCCAATTCCAAGTAAATCTTTAATAAACAAAATAAAAGAAGGCTTCTAAAAATTAATAGAATAGTGAGCCAACGTGACAGAACATGTTCAGGGTTTCCATCTCTTGTTCGCTTAGTTATCGGCTTTATCATTATTTAATGTACCTGAATATTATTGTATTTACAATATTTCATGTATAATAATAAGTATAATTTATTATTATCATCTAAAAAGTATCTAAAAAAGTATCTAGATACTTTTATCTAGATACAGGCAAAAAGTATCTAGATACTACATTTAGATACAACATTTGAAAAGTATCTAGATACAGCATTTAGCCCAGCTCTGCCAATGGAGCTGCAATGTGTGGCTTTTTGGGTCAACGATGTCGGCAGTTTAATTCAGTGATCTGGAGAATAGAGTCCTAGAAAACGAAGGGCCCACGCCTCAACTGTACCTACTGAGGTACGTAAATGACATTTACTTTCTACGCAATGAAAACCATCTCCAAAATTTTCAATATGGACGCAATATCAGTCTACCTAATGATTTGGTTACGAGATGGGTTCCAATAACTCTACCGTTATCACATCTAAAATTTGGGGCACGTTTCGGCCTGTTTTTACCACAGTCTCATTGGATTCCATTCGTTGCTGAACTCTGTCTCAACATGTTCCATGATCGTCCATTAATAAACAAGAAAAACACCGTGAAGCCAAGCCATTCATACAACGAGCGCTCAAAGTTTACTCAGATAATAAACATGAGCTAAAAAATCAGACGACAGCAGTGGAAATAAATATTGAAGAACAGTGGTTTTAATACAGGAACTGATCGGAAGCTGATACATTGTATTAGAAGTTGAATCCTGCGACAATTTATTCAACCCATTCCAAAAAGCAAAAGAATTAAAGTTCCAGATAACACTGTTACTAGCCTGTTAGGTTCGATAGGAGCTAGTTCAGTAACTTCATCATCAGTCTGTACATTAAGCCGATTACGGTTGTGGGTGGCAAGTCTTCTGACAAAAGGGTTAAGTTAGGTTCGTTACTATCCGTTTCAGAAGTGCGTAGTCGAAGGGAGAAAATGTTCATTTGCCTCGGACTCGCTGTCTTGCTGTCCTTTCCCTTTTGTAGCGTTGGAACAGCACTCCTGAGACATAATTCTTCACCTTTCTTTCGTCGAACATTGAGCCTGCATTCACTGCCGAGACCATTAAGCTTGCTTTCGCTTCTAAGAGGCGTCACGACGCTCGTTCCTTTCGATGAACTGCAAATTGCTCTTTCGATTTTCCTTCCATGTCATCGGATTGAGTCTTGCGATGCAACCTCTCAACCCAAATTCTTCCAACCTTTTTTTATTGCAGCAACAGAACCCCTTCCCACAACGTTTTGAATCTCAGGGGCAGTATGAAATTTGTTTATTATTAATATTTTGGATTTTCCCGACGCAATCTCTTCTGTAGGAGGTTGCCTTAGAAAGGCCTTTTCAAAATGTTTTTGCATAGGTAGATACTTTTCTTATCACATTTGAGTTTTCTGCCAATTTCTTGGTTTGATAATCCCGTATCATGATGTTGTAAATGTTTCTAACGATCATTAAGGCTAAGACAAAGCATTTGAGAAAATAATATCTAAGGATAAAGTTGAATACAACAGAGTAACTCTTATCAAGATGAATGGTGCTAGCATGCTTTCGTTCGCAGCTCTAACACCTTGTACCGTTCGCAGGTTCGAGGCCAACCTAGGCACGCGAGCTCTTTGCAGATCTAGGTGTGCTGACTCGGCAGTTGTGTGCATGCATCAACAGAGAAATTAAAAGAGAGGCAGAAGACAATGGGCTATAATTTATTGACCTATTTCCTTTGTTTGATGGCGATTGGAGAGTATTGGAGATTGGAGATGGGATTAACTTGAATGGTGCTGGACACCATGTCTTCGGAGAAATGCTGCTCGTTGCGGGGGCTTCCGAGACTGCTGCTCTGGAAAAAGGCTTGCGCACAAGACCTAAGACCACTATTAAGCAGCCTCACCACCCAGCCCCCTATCACGCTCTCCCAGCCGATTTGCCAGCAATGAAGCAAACGGCTATCAGTGTCTCCGTGGCCGTCCCCTGTAATCCTCAGATATCATCCCCTAGTAGGGTCAAGGTTGGGATCCTAAGGGAAATGAGGGCACAATTATCACTAATTCACTTGACACGGATGAGGAGGAAATTACTCCAACTCCAGATGCATCCGTGCAGATGTCACGTCTGGGTCCTTCACCTCTCCTACCATCCATAGTCTCTACCCTTCTATCGATGAACCGCAATATGTCTGATGGCACTGATGTACCACAACCTACCAAAGCCCGCCAAACAGACCTTAATTCATCTATTACTGAACGCGAGAATCCAGTAAGCGTCTGTAAGGAAAAGTCATAGTCTCAGACACCTGTAGAGAAAAAGCGTGGCCAATTCCCAAGAACCTGAAGCATACCAACGCATTGAGGGAATTGCAGTAACCGAAAGTCAGGTGCTAGGAACAATCCTCCAAAGACGAATTCTTGTCAGCTACCACAAACCAGAATAACAAGAAGCAAGGCCAACTCGGCGGGAAACGATCTATTCTCCGCTAAGTAGATGCGGACGTAAAGCAATCTGGTTACTATCAAGCCGAAATACAAAAATCTTCCCTTGCTCACCTACAGACAGGCGCTCTCGCCGCCACTGACAATACTTTTGCTTATCTTACACCCCCAATCTTTTCCCAGTGATCGGACGCTCCAAGCGTATCAGGGACTCGGAGAATCAATGCAAACACTAGTGTCATATTTTTATTTGGCAACGTTCAGAGCATAACAAACAAAATGAATGAACTACAAGCTATGGCAGCCACTCTTGAGTATGATGTCATCGCACTCAATGAAACATGGATCAACCTTTTAAACAAGCATCTGGAAGCAGAAGCTGCATTGAAAGGCTACAAATTTTTCAACATAGACCGATCTTCAGAAACGGAATGTCAAGGAACACTTTAATCCCCTATGTAAAAGTTTTGAAGCGACTAAAGAATACGAATTTATTACTTTTAGATGCTTGTTTAAAAGGTTGATCAATGTTTCATTGAGTGCGATGACATCATACTCAAGAGTGGCTGCCATAGCTTGTAGTTCATTCATGTTGCTTGTTATGCTCGGAATTCGACAGTCGTTAAATATTATGCTCGCCTATAAGAGCCTTCGCCGCACCGCTGAAACGGATGCAGTACTTTACAACAAGATCGAAAATGCACTGAATACAGCGAATGAAACAATTCCAAGGGGAGACTTCAACCTTCCCCTTCAGCACGTTAAAGAACCAACGAGATACGGAAATAGCCTAGATCTGGTATTCCCCACTTCTAATCATAAAATTGTTGACCTAGCCATCCTACCCCAGCTTGGAGACCACAACATGATTGAATTTACGCTCAAAACTGGCAATAAATTCACCACAAATGCGAGTCATCTCAAGCTGCCAGATTATCGACGAATGAATTTTCAGGGAATGGCTACTGAAATAGAAACAACTGACTTCGAAACCCCGATGAGAGACGCCGGTGTAGAACAATGCTCACATATTTTGAAGACGAGCATACTGAGAGCAGCTGTAAGACACATCCCAAATAAACGACTTCGTATCAGTAATTATCTTCTCTGGATAAATTGGACAGTCAAACTCTGCATTGCTAGGCGACAAGTGCGTTACAAAGCCTGGAAGCGTAATCCGACAGAAAAGAACAGGTCCAGTCACATAAAGGCTTGTCGGGATGTAAAGAAAATAGTCAAGACTACGAAAAGGGAAAAGGGAGTTTCCGTAGCCGCTATGGCGAAACGCAACCCAAAGGCATTCTATAAATATATAAATGAAAGACGACTCAAAAAAGAAACCATAGGTCAGCTCAAACGACCTGACGGTGAAATCACCAACAACCTAAAAGACAAAGCCACAATCCTGAACGACTATTTCACCTCTGTATTTACTGTTGAAAATGTTACGAAAATTCCTGAATCAGCACCGATGCAAGCTGCTTCAATGAACACCTGTGTTTTCATTGAGATCGAGATCCTTCAAGAACTCACCCACCTAGATGTGTACAAATCCACTGGCCCAGATAATCTTACTCCCCGTGTACTACGGGAAATGGCTCCAGTCATCGTGAAGCCACTGCTCAAAATATTTAATCAAAGAACGGGAGCAGTTTTGCAGGATTGGAAACTACCTAATGTAATACCGACAAATAAGAAGCGGGATAAGAAAAGCCCTAGCAACTATCGAACAATCAGTCTTATTTCGGTCGTCAGCAAAATCATCGAACGCCTCCTGAAAAAGCGCATCACTGATTACCTGATGATGCATCAGCTCATATCCGACTCTCAACATGGCTTCCGAAATGGAAGAAGCTGCTTAACAAAGCTACTGGACTTTTCCTCAAATTTACAGATATTAAAGATGAAGAAAAGGGTGTAGACCTTGTGTATCTAGACTTCCAAAAGGCTTTTTTGATGAAGTCCCCCAGCTAATGAAAAAATTGGAAGCCCATGGCATCCAGTGTGACTATTCACGACGGATCAAGGCATGGCTTACGGGTCGGCAGCAGCGAGTGAAGCGACTGGAGTCGAGCGAGTCGAGCGACTGGACACAGGTATCATCAGGGTTTCCACAAGGTAGCGTGCTTAGCCCACTTTTATTCTCAATTTACATCAATGATCTCGATCTTAACATCCGTAGTAAAATCAGTAAATTTGCTGATGATAGTAAACTATGTAATGAATGGGACGGAATTGGCTACTGTCACCCAACAACGTGACTTAGGATTCACTACTACAAACAAACTACAACACAGTCAGCGAGTTGACAAGAGTGTGAAAATGGCAAGCAGAGTGCTGGGATTCATCACCAGAAACTTTGAATACAAGTCCAAGGACATCATCGTTCCCTTGTTAAAGGCAACACTTGGAATTTTCTGCTCGGCTCTAGTCGCCACATCTCTGTAAAGATATCGATAAGATGGAAAGAGTCCAACGCAGAGCAACGAAACTGATACCTCAGCTGAGAAACAAGTCGTATGAACGTCGCCTAGAAGAACTGGGTATGATCTCTCTCGAGCAAAGACGACTCAAGGGGCAACTAATAGAAACATTCAAGTACTTGATTGGCTTCAACGACGTACCTACAACGGGACTCTTTGAAAGAGACCTTAATGATCGCTTGGGAAACAACGGTCAAAACCTCAAGCATAAAGTTCGAAGAACAACCTCAAGTCAGCAGTTCTTTCCTTATTTCACAGTCAGCATTTGGGATAAACTCCCTCCCGACGTTGTTGGTGAGCAGTCGGTCAACTCGTTTAAAAATCGTCTCGACATACATTGGAAGAGACATCCTCCACAGCTAAGAACTCATTCTCCACGAGTCGCAAGCACATGAGGGCCAAAGCTTCCCAAGCCATCTTAAGCCGACTTCTTCTCACCTCCGCTCCAACTATATTTTTGAGCTCTGCATATCAGCGGCTATCGATCATGCTTGCATGCATTCATGCTCATCTCTTTGGCTGAGATTCTTCTCTCCCTTCTTTTTTTTCTTTTTTTCGTCTTCTTTTTTTTTTCTCCTCTCGTTTCCCCAGTCCTCTACATCCTACTAACATAATGGCAATAGCTGTAAGAGGGCCGGGGCGTAAGTTCTGGTGTCTCTTTGGGAATACGCCTCTTGGTTCGTCTACTGCCGCCTGTCTGAAGTAATGCACTGCGCCTGATGGAACTTACCTTACTCGCAGACGAGGGGGTAGGGGTGCTCGGGTCCTTTGTTCATTCCGGCAAATTGGCGCCATAGTTCTTGGTGACCCGAGGTCGATTGCAACTACACTTACTCATCTGCGACCAGTGGACCTACAGCAGCAGCACAAACCAGTGCGTGTGGGATTCCAGGTGAGGGTGTGGTCAAAGTTGACTTTACCTATATCTCAAATACGAACAAGTTATTACATCAATGTTTTACTCGAAATTACAGAATTTCTTGTTGCCTTATGCATTTTAATCACGTCACGTTCTAAAAAAAATCCATTCAAGTGTTATCGAAATTTGCATATAAGTTAGGGTGACCACACCCATAAATTTATTGCCGCACAGTTTATTATAGCCAATCAGTTAAAATTCAGCGTAACAATAAATCGTATGAGAATATTGCATTAACGGAGTTTTGTTCTGGAGCAACTGTAATTGAAGTTGATTGGCTTTCTTTTCGCAACCATAATTTTGGGTCAAGTTTACAATGCATATCATTTGTCTTCTAGTGTTCCGATTGTGTACGGTTGTGAAACTAGAAATATAACAAAAATCCCATTCGTCTACTCTCGAGCCTCTAGACTGCAGGTCAAATTCGTTGAAGAATTTTTTTTATTGATCTTGAACGACAGCGCACGCAATTTAAATGATGGCATTGGTTCGATGAGTTGTTTTTACTTACACTGGGTCACCACCTTCATGACAGTCAGAACTGGTGGCTTGGACCTCAGGCTCCCCAGCAGCTACGAATTTGCGACGCATCTTAGTCTTCGCTAATTTCACCTACCTGGAGTTGAATCTGACCCGGTTAACTTACCCTCTACGTGTGAGGAATGAACTGCACGGAACATGTCAAAGTCATAAGATTCGATCTCCGAATACCCGGCAAGTCCGGCCCCTTGACCCTCACAAGCGCTTCGAACGAGTGTCGCAGTTCCTAGAGGACCGAAGGCTGTAATGAAGTCGCACTCTTGCCCGGGCAGTCGTAAGTATGTTTCTATTCCGTCTCCATAGAACAGAGCTGCAACAAGCATCAAATGAATTGTAGCAACACTAGAACGCCTCGAGGAGTAAGATCATCACTCGCTACAATAGCAAATTTCATCGTAGTCATTTTTGATGGCGAGCAAATTCTGATTTTTTTTCTCATAGGTCACATCTAGTTGAATCCACCAGACTCTGCAAAAAATTACGATCATTGCAGAAGCAGAAGTTGCATTGAAAGGCTACAAACTTTTCAACATAGACCGACCTACAGAAACTGGCAGAGGAGGGGGTTCAATCACAAGGAACCCCTTAATCCCCTATGTAAAAATATATATCAAGGAACACTTTACAACAAGATCGAAAATGCACTGAATACTCTGAATGAAACAATTCTAATGGGAGATTTCAACCTCCCCCAAATTGATTGGAGTACCTTGTGCAGCCCAGCCCCAGGCAGCAAACTGCTCGAACTCTTGAGCTACCACCATTTGACTCAGCACGTTAATGAACCTACGAGATACGGTAATATTCTAGATCTGGTATTCTACATTCCTGATTATGAAATTGTTGACCTAGCTATCCTAGACCGGCTTGGTGACCACAACATGATTGAATTCACGCTCAAAACTTGCAATGAATTCTCCACTAATGCGAGTCATCTCAAGCTGCCAGACTATCGACGAGCGAATTTTCAGGAAATGGCTACTGAAATAGAAACAACTGACTTCGAAACCCCAATGAGAGACGCCAGTGTAGAACAATGC
>LQNS02277964.1:7541250-7556374 GCA_001587735.2 Parhyale hawaiensis | reverse complement strand
TTAGATTATGAAATACAGTATGCAGCCTAAAGTGAGCTAGGGCGAGTAGTTGCGGATTAAAAAATGTTACGTTTACAGGGATTAAAAAAATAAAAAAAGAAGAAGAAAGGTGCAATGGGAAATTTAGAATATATAAACCAGCTAACCATATTCAGGAGTGAGTGAGAAACAGACATGAATTTCAAGAAATAGCTACTAATGCTCATAATGGAACAAAATTGAATTAAAATAGAATAGATAGATTATATTACAAATGAAAGAGACGCTGCGTATTTCCAATTTAGTTAAATTAAAGGCTGACACATGACTGATTGGCAGCTTGGCTATACAAATGGTTGATAGCCTGTGATTGGTGGAAAACGAAGCCCGGGAGCCTGCGACTGGTGGGAATGGAGCAGCCATTGAAGAACAAATATTTCACGGTGAGTTTGGCGAAATCTAACTGAGTTCTCTCCTGCTATTCAACCTCTTAGGAGCAGTCGATGAAAGAAAGCTCAAACACTGCCATGAATAGATTGTCTTTTTACTGGTATGTGTCATCAGCTATCTCTTCAGGTAAGTAGTTACCAATCAAACCACCGGTCAGTGCTTTTGGAATTTAACACCTGCTTCTCATAGTCTGAAGTATGGGTTGTGATCGACGTTTGGTTAAAAAAGTTTACGATTGTCCATTCATCGATCGAATTTCTGCCTATTTTAACTTCATAGAGGAAGGAGTCATAATCAATAGATTTACATCAGTTGCTATCTCTAAGTATAGGTTATTACCGATGAACGTCAGGGCATGTGTCTCCGCAGGGGTTCCTATGGTTAAGCCATCCAACTCCCAGGTGAGGGAGAAGCTCATGTTGGTGCAGGGGGGCAGACTCTCCTCCACCACCCCAGGGGCCGACAGCAGCTCCGACCCGCCGTCGAAAGAGAGGCGGTAGCCGAGGTCAGGGCACAGGATGGCCAAGTTGCTTTCGTTAACGAACGACACCAGGAAGTCGTCCGCCGTCACATCGCTCACGGTGAAAGTCGTTGGTCCATCTACAGCAGCTGGAAAGCATAAGGGACAATTGAAGTCATGTAGATGGCGAGAGTACTGACGATGAAAATGCACAATAAGTTCTCTAGATACTAAGCAGAAAAACAGTTTCTATGACCTTATTTGTCCCCTGCTCCCCCGTGCACCCTACTATTATGAGTTTTTTTTTAAAACATTTAAGATTGAAAGCCTGGATAAATGCAACAAACGATGATTATCTACCTCCTTCCGGTGAAAAATGATGAGAAATAAAAAATTAATTTCTTGATATGGCATAATATATTCTAGATTTAGAGGAGAAGCAATTGAAGAAAATTTGTTACCCTCACCGCGCGTTTTGCTATTCATCAGTTCATCCGGTGGGAGGCTGAAAGTTTATAAACTTGACACTTGAGATTTTGCAATATGTAGAGCGGTTATATCATAGAAGGTGTAACTATGATATCGGATGTTCCAAGTATACAAAATGCAAAAGTTTTGTCAATTTTCAACCCTGGTCCACTCCTACACGTACTGTGCCATTGTCGACATATTCAGCAAAAAGAAGCGCCACCTTCACAAATAGTAGCTCATTTTATTGGCTGTCACAACCACTGCTCTTCAATAAAGCATTTGAAGTCGTGACGCTTTACTTATCCTGGAGTTTGTTCGACATTTACAAGCCTATACACTCTTGTTCGTGGTGTATATCAGGGCCAGTTGGTCCCAGAGTAGTGTACTGTTCTAGTCGACTATGGATCGTCAGGAGCTATGGTGCCCCAGAGGGATGGCTCTTATGTAACGGCCCGTGCCCCTACCATCCTCCTTGGGAAAACTAAGTAACTCCCAACGGCAGCTCTGCAGATATAAAGAGCTGAGTCAGCTGCAAGAGCTCAGTTGCCTGCATTGCCCTTCGAACTTGCAACATCCGCGGCCATGAGCTAAGCGCTCTAGGTTGCCACTACCGCAGCAGATGCAATCCTAATTACACGAGCCTTTAAATTTGACCTACGTTTGAGTTGCAGGATAAGAGGATATTGCGCCCTGACTCTGAGTTACGACAATAGCAGAGGGCTAAGGTACCGTAAGTAGTTTTGTGTCTCTAGCCCCGGCTGCGCCACAGCTTAGCGAAAGAATGCCTGTTTGTTTGTTTGTTCCAACAGCAGCCGTGCTTATATCTAATCGTTTACAGAATAAAAAGAAAACAATAAAGATAGAACTAGCATCCACCGTGGAATGTTGTGAATATATTTACATAATAAAGCTTAACTAGAGAACACTCTGAGAGCGCATACCTCCACCAAGCAAAGCAACGGTAACGGAAAATTCAAATTGGTTCTACACTGAAAACTCAATAATTCATGCTTTTCAACAGTATTAACAGCTTCTGTTACTTCCGTGAAGATCCGTTCATAAATTTTTGAGTTATACTGGTGGTTCTACCAAGTTTCATCCAAATCGGTCCAACAATGAAGATTTTTTATTCCGGGCGTGTGCTCCCTCTTAAGCTAGGCTCTCATTCTCCTTATTCCAGTGGAACTCGTTTAGGTAGTACATTAGCCCGGACCACGTAATTGTCATGTTAGGCTGTACACACGACCTACCTGAGGAATAGGTGCTGTAGACAATAATGCCAGACGTAGAAGCAGAAGAAGAAGGAGAGCAACCATTAGGCACCGAGGCGTTGGACACCATACACTCGCCGCTATCAAGGTAGAACGACTGGTGGCCTGCACGACGGATTCATTGAGTTATTGCCAGAGTAAAAATACCGAGAACCTCTTCGGCACATGATTGGGGAAGATATAGCAGACTTTGATGCAGTCTTTGAAGCTGCGACCTTGGGAGTCAATGCTGCTACAGTTAAATCTGTAAATCAGATTCTGGGACGGGTAAAAATTCTGTTAGGTGCACCTGGGAAAAGTCGAAGTATAATAACGTTAGAGAGGATGGGTCCTGCATTATGACGCTTGGATTCTTTCTGTGTATGGGCCGATGGCAAGCAAACCTTGTTGACCGGGTGGGTGGAACGACTTAGCACCCTGCTGTCAGTTGGGTCAGACTTACCTGATGCATCTCAGTTGTGAGGGAGATAGTGCTATAGCTTTTGACTGAAGGAGCATAATATACGAGATAATAAGTGACAACCTGTGATATTATTCTGCTTGGACTTACATCTATGAATTCACCCATCTGATCAGGTCTAGGAAATATTCCTCTCTAAACAAATGCACCGTAGGGAAAAACCTCGGATATCACAACAACATTTCTATTACCTCAACTAAATTACTTTCAAATCTACTACATAAAAGTATTCTTGATTAAACTATGTGTACTAAGCTTACCTGTGCAAACCTAACCTCTACTTACCTAAAGATCCCAATACAATGAAACGCTACGTGTATTCAATTGTTTCGTGCCCATTCTTAAGGATATACCTAGATGTTCGAAAAATTTCCAGGCTGTAGATTTTGTAATTAAGTACGTTTTCACAGAGATCGATAACCAGGTTGCAGAAGATGACGAAAGAGGGAACCTCATCCCATCATCAAACAATATCACAAAGACCGTCTTGTTTCTATTTGTTTTAAGATATATATTTTTGTATGTTTTGTGCCCCCCCTCTAAAGGACATAGGCGGGAAATAAACAAGGTTGCAGATTTTGTAATTAATTTGCATTGTCATGGAGATCGTTGACCAGATTGTAGAAGATGGCGAAAGTGGAATCGATATTCCTCTATCTCAATGCACTTCTTGCTTGAAACGCTTCTTGAAATCGAAACAATCTATATTATAATTCTGCTTGAGGCTCCATCCGTCCGTTCGTACGTATGTCTGCACGTTACGCTTTTCACTATAAGATAGGGGAAAATTTAACTGGCAAGAAGTTCTGATTTTCGCTGTAAGGAAGTTCAACCTTAGCTGTTTTCCTTAAGGCTTCTTGAAAAAATTTCAGTCACTTTCAAAACAAAGACATGAAGACATTGCACTTATATCTTATCTATCGCTTTTTATTTCTTTCTTAACATATTATGATCGATCGCTTTGCTTATGGCGCTCGACGTTTAATAGGGCTAGCCACACAAGTAGTTAGAATACGCAGCAGAAGAATAGAAGAAGGAGTCAAGATCAAATTTTAGCTGCTACTTCAAGGCAGGTCTTAGAAGATTCACTGCCTGACTTTAGACATTTTTCCACCTTTCTATGGACGATGCGGCGTCGAAGGCATCATAATTGAAGAGTCATCTTTTCTGTTGAAATTGCACAGGTTCCTTCTGTATTTGATAAGGGTAATGAGGATGATACGGGTCTGAGATAGCACTGAAGAGCATTGTTTTTGTTCAGTGAAATTTGAACAGGTTTCCGTTGCATCCATTGCTGCGTCATCGGGTGGGTACGTAGAAACGTTCCCATGTTTCGTTAGATGGGATTTGTCTAAACCAGTATCTTTGATGGAGTTTATAATCCTGTCGGGCATAAGCTATGTCGCATATTTTTTAGATGAATTTCTTCTTAGCAGTTCGACTCAGTCTTAGTTAGAATTTTCTCTCTTTTCGTGCGTAATCCATTTCACTAATGATATCGTCAACCGAATCACTTAGATGCAGCTGAATTTTCACGCTGAGCTGACACTGTTTGTATTGAATTTACATTTCAGCCAAATTTCGACGCTTGGGGTTCAAAAATCAATTGGTATTCAAGGTACAGTAAGCCCTAAGTATTCCGGTGAATTCTTTTGACTGTACTATATTTTCTTAGTGCTGCTTAACGTTTGCCCAATTCCAAACTTATGTCAGCACCTTATCTTGCAGGGGGGCCATTTTTCTCTCGCAAAACTTATCGCTGTACAACTTGCGTTTCATTAATGTAAGATCAGGCCAGCAGGGATGAGACCTATTTTACAGCAAAACCCATACCAAGATCTGGAACAATAAAAAGCTCAATCACAAAACTACTGCCGTTATTTTTGATAGTGGGGCCTTCTTGAGTTATTTACGGGCTATGTTAGGTAAGAAGAGCTGCGTTAGGTCAAGCTAAAATGAGTTATGACAGCGTAGCTTAGGATTGCTGTATTTTACAAAGTGAGAACGTTAACTAATAGTGGAATTGTCACGGGTCATCCACTGGCATAGGCGTACGAGGCTGGAGGGCAGGGGGGCAACTGCCCTCCCTGGGCTCAGATGACAGCTGAAATTTAGGCAAATGGCGTAGGATATTCGAGCATGCTATAGAGACATAAAAAAATCAACATGCATGTAAAGTAAAAAAAAACGAGATCACAAATGAGAAAATTTCAGTGATATTGTTGGACAGTTGATTTGCACCTACGATTATGTGCGTAATAAAACTACCACTTTTACAAAAATCTATATTCAATTTTGGCACTGGCAGATTACGTATTTGTGTTATTTGTATGTTCACATACATATGTCACCATGATCGATGTAGAAACATTGCATCCTGAGTACCATGTCTTGTTGACGAGCGCTTCAACTTGCAACTTTTTCCTGAAACTTTTAGTTTCCCTCTTTTTTCTCAAAAACTTCTCGGTCGATTTCGATGATTTTCGTCTCAAAAAAAAATGTTTAGTTCAACCTCTAGCTACACGCACTGTCAATTTACCTTTGGATACCCCTACGACCCCGTCTGGGTTGAAAAAAGGTATGCCATGGGTCTGCCCCATGTATCAATTTTTAGTGTTGGGCCAATCAAAGAACTTCACTTTAAAAACTAAATCTTAACCCCCTGAGTGGCAAGCACCATTTTAACCCTGATTGAGTTCAAGACGTGCCTAGGGTTGAACTGATGGTCATACGGAACAGGTAGATACAAAATTTAAATTTTTTTAGACTGAGCTAATTAAAATTGATGTATTAGTTTGTTAGAAAAAGTAGGAAACTGATCAAATGATTAGTGTTTAGAGTAAAAAGGTTGTTTATTCCTGACAGGGTTATGGATTTTTTGGAGAGACGAATGGTCCTTGCCATTCGGGAGTGAGAAGATATAGTGTTTTAAATATACTTTTATTGGCCCAATAACAAAAAGTTGGTGAATGGGAGATGAGCCCATTGCCTACGGGTAAATTGATAATGAGCGCAGGTCGAGCTCAAAATTACAAGTTTTGGGAGCAAAACCGTCAAAATGGGCCTTGAAATTTACAAAAAAGTAGAATAATAATAAAAAAAAACGGCAAATGAAAGTGATGAGCTGAAAAGCTGGACTTAAGTACACCTTCAACACGAAAAAAAATTTGATGCACTTATATGCATCAAATTTACATGCATTTTTGTCCCAAAACCGAAACACGCAAGTGCATCATAAAGAGGAAGTGCATCATGATGATGCATATGCTGTAAGGTCCTACGATGCACTTGGAAAATCATGTTCATAGCGTAATAGGAACTTAGTTACAATTTAAATCTAAATCATCAATCGAAAATGTAACGAAAATGTTAGACTGTTCTACAGAAAAACTTTTTTGTGGCTAGTACAAGAGTTTCAGCTGATGGAAAATTATGATGCGCTGAAAACGAAAATGGCACCAGTTTCTTTGCATCATGTCAAGATATTGTGTTTTTCCCATGATGAAAAAATACAGTTTGTCGAATTCGATAAAATTTCTGTACGTTTCAATATTGGTTAACGGTAAACAGAATAAGTACGCTTCGAAGTTCATGACTGGATTCCTGTAATGGGTGACATTATATTAGAAGAACATGTAGCAACATACAACGGATGTACTCGTGAAACATCTCCACGGAAACATATACTTTGGCTGAAAAGAACATTGACCTGTTATGAGTCATAAAATGATGTAAGTGATCTAAACATCACGTGCACTACGTTAGCTATTTCCAAAATTATATAAAGTGAAACTACTCATATCTACAAGCATGGTACCTACAAGAAAAAGTAAAAGCATGTGATAGCTGAGAAAGTTAACCTGACATAGAGAAACTAAAATGATACTTGGACTCATAGCACCGGTATTCTTGAGATTTTGTTCGGCCCATATCTCGGCCCCGCCCACTACCTTTATATAGAGAAATCTCAGAAATACCCATAGAATTGGCACAATGGTGAATCAACGTCACTTAGTAGGTTATATTTTCACGTCGCATCACTACCGATAGGCAACGAGGTCAATAAGAATATGGTGTGGTTCAGGTAACTCAAATAAGCTTACCCATGCCGTAACACAAGTTTTCTAAAACTCTAAAGAAGGCACAAGTTTTAACGGGACTTACAATAATAATTTTGGACGATTTATTTTATAAATGCAATAGATGAATCCAGTCTTACATAGCCTAAAAATTGTAAAGCTAAATAAAAAAAAAAAATGGTTTACTAATCTAACACTAAGAATGACCGTCGTGTGTTTATATATTTGCTAGCGGGACCCGTGGAATTCCACGGTTGAATACAAACTATACTTTCGAAAATGAACCAACCCACGCTAGAGTATTGCATTTTACCTCAGTTTAACCTAATGCAGCTCTTATGACGTAACCCACCCCTTATGAGTAAACGTCCGTCGCTTATCTCTGACGACGTCATTCCAACTCAACAATTTCTGTCTATCTAAGCCTAATGAAGTCGTATAAGCTATCGTGACCAGTGGGAATTCACCGATTAGTTAATGCTCGCACTTATAAGATGTAGCAATCTAAGCAATACGATACTATAACGCACCTAACCTAACACAGCTCTTCTAACCTAACCTACCACATAAACACCGCCAGTCACTTAATCCTGACGAATTCAGTCTAACGAAAAATGGGAACGTTACTTCCTACCCTTCTGATTACGCTGCTGTGGGTGCAGCTGGAACCCCTGAGAAATTCCATAGAACGGAAGTAATGTTGTTCGGTGATATCTCCGTCCCGTATCATCTGAATTTTCCCCCATCCAATACTGAATGAACCTTAAAAATTCTACAGACAAAAGAATTGTTCTTTAATTGTGATACACTCGTACCAGTATCACACATACCAAGGTTGAAAATGTCCTAAGTCTGGCCGTGAAGTGTCTACCCAGGAAGCAAAGAATGCAACGGGAGGACTCAATACGACAGAAATAAAACATAGCTTTGACCGCACGTAGCAAATTTACATCACATCGACGAATGGAAGTGTTTTCGGTGTGGGACCTCAGACCTTCGTATATTGTTTTCTTGGACAGATGATGGATTACCCCGGCATCATGGGGTGGGCTTTGCAGTGAGAAACGGCTTGCTGGGTGCTGTCTCTGCCCCCGTCGGGAAGTCTCAGCGCTTAATGAAGCTCCAAGTCCGCTCCCGTAATGGGAACGCAAATTTTATCTGTGCGTACGCCCCCACACTAGCGTCTCCACCCGAGGATAAGGACGAATACTACGGTGACATGAATGAGATCCTGGGGTCAATGCCACGTCGTGAAAGTGTGTATCTCCTGGGTGATTTTAATACTAGAGTTGGGAGGGACCATAAAAACTGGTCCGTTTGTCCAGGACGTTTTGGTGTAGGCAATATGAATGAAAACGGCCAACGTCTCCTGGAGCTGTATGCAGCTCATTACCTCGCAATTACAAACACGTTCTTTGGTGTCAGACCTCACCATAGAATATCGTAGAGGCATCCCCGATCAGGACACTAGCACCAGATAGATTTCATTATAGTCAGGCGGCAACATTTGAACTCGTGCAGAGTAACTCGTTCATGCGATAGTGCAACTGTTACACTGATCATGCTCTCGTTGTCAGTCGAGTCTAAATTTCGTGATAAGAAGAACACCCAGAGCTCAAAGGCCGGCCAAGCGAAAGCTGAATGTGTTCGCTACGAGGAATCTTGCGGCCAGTGACAAGTTTGCGGAGGGCTTTGCCCGCAAAGTGAATACCTATAATTTTGACAGCTCTGTGAACGAATGCTGGAACTTGCTGAGGACTGCCATTTGAGAATATGCTTCTGATGCCTACGGGGAGCTGAGAACATCTAAGAAAGATTAGGTGGAGGAAAATGCAGACGTCTTGTTACCACTCACTGAGGCCAAAAGAGAGGCATTGCTGGAGTACAACCAAAATCCAACTAGTGCCTCTAGCGAAAAACTGAAGCTTGCTAAGGCAGAGGTCCAACGAATAGCAAGGCAATATGGCAACGTGTATTGGCAAAACCTTTCTTCCTCAATCCAGCTAACCCACAATTTGGACTACTTGAAGGAACACTACACGTTAATGAAGATTGCTCTGGGTCCCACGTCAACTAAAGCTGCCTCTTCGAAGAGTATAGATTTAGTGCCACTGATCAAAAGGGAGGAACAGAGTGAGTGTTGAGTGTTGCACTTTTCGGAGCTGTATTCGCGGGAGGAATTGTTGCGACCTCATGACGACCTTCTGCAAAATCTACCAGAGCTGCCTGTATTGTGGCAGCTGAACGCTGTCCCAGATATGGCTGACCTGAGTGCTGCAATTGCCTCCTCACCCAATGGAAATTCACCGGGTGCAGATGGAATACCTGGTGAGGTTATGCAAGCAAATGCTGAAACACTCCTTCCTGCACTGCATCGGCTTTTACTGAGATGCTGGGAGAGTGGTGTAGTCCCTCAAGATATGAAAGATTCACTCATTGTTACGCTGTATAAGAACAAGGGTGATAGAGGTTCACGCGACAGCTTCAGAGGCATCTCCCTGTTGGCAGTTGTAGGTAAGGTGTACGCTAGGTTTTTTTTTTGAAGAGGTAGCAAATAATAGGTGAGAGAGTGTTACCGGAATCCCAATCTATTGTCGCTCCAATAGATCGACAATAGATATGACTTTTACACTTCGTCAGCTATAGGAAAAATGCAGGGAACAGAGGAAGCCCCTCTACATTGCCTCTGTGGATCTCGCAAAAGCATTTGGAACGGTGTGCCATCCAGCCCTGTTCAAGGTCCTTTAGAGTATGGGATGTCCCCCAGTCTTTTTGCGCCTGGTTGTGTCTCTCCATGATGGTATAAATGCCAGTGTTCAGTATGAAGGCACAAGGTCAAAGGAGCTTGCAGTGAGAAACGAAGTAAAACAAGGCTGTGTATTGGCTCCAAAATTGGTCGGCATATATTTTGCCGTCCTGCTCAGGTAAGCATTTGAAGACATGGATGAGGGTGTTTACATCAGAAGCCGCATGGATGGATCGCTATTCAACCAGGCGCGCGCCGCGCAAGAGCAGACACATGTGGTGCTTTGCAGAGAGATGCTGTATGCGGACGATGTGGCGCTCACTGCCCATTACGAGAGGTCGCTCCAGCGCCTAATGGACAGCCTAGCTCACGCATGTGCGGTGTTTAAGCAGTCGATAAGTGTTTCAAAAATTGAGGTGATGGCGCAAGGCGCGGCTCTTCCACCTTCAATACATCGAAATGGCAGTGCATTGTCGAACGTAAACAAATTCACATACTTGGGTTCCGTAATTACTAACACTCTATCAATTGATGAGGATATTTCGGCCCGAATTGGGAAAGCTGCTACCGTCTTTGGAAGATTTACCAGCAGAGTATGAGAAAATCCCAAACTCACAATGAGAACCAAGTTATTAGTTTTTCAGTTATGTGTGATGTCGACCTTGCTGTAGAGGCTTGGAAGCTGCACTCCCGTGAGGAAAAGCGCCTAAATAGTTTTAGATGAGATGCCTGCGGAAAATTCTTCACGTTCGATGGAGCGACAGAGTGTCCAATCAAGAGGTGCTGGACCGCGCTGGTGTGTCTTCTCTGTACGACATTCTTAGAAGAAATAAACTTTGATGGATTTGGCATATTGCAAGAATGGATAGCGAACGACTGCCAAAAAAAGTGTTTTACGGCGAGCTTTCTGGAGGAACACGCCCCGTCGGACGACCAAAACTTCGATATAAGGATACGTGCAAGTCTGCCCTACGAGATTTCTACATAGATCCCAGCAGCTGAGAAACAGTTGCACCTGACAGGACTCGTTGGAGAACTAAGGTTCGAAATGGTATGGAGAGGTGCGTAGAGGACCGAAGAGACAAGAAGCTGGAGAGACGACGGCGGAGGCGTCAGGCTTCCAAGCAACGGGACGAGGAGGAGGAGGGAAATTTTCTATGTGCCCACTGTTGGCGCCCCTGTAGAGCTAATAAACGAAAAATAAGCCACGAACGAGCCTGTGTCAGAAGAAATGGCCATGTTTAGTGCCGGAAGGAAGTTACATTTTTACGTTTGTATCTATCTTTTACCCGTGTTTCGTCTGCCTTTGAATAATATCAACACCACACTGCATGGTCTCTCGTCGAAAAGCAACCGCAGCCTGTACTGACTCCAGTTGCCATTTACCTTGTTTTGCTCCATTGCACTTTCCATTTGCTTTGCACGGGTACTGTAACTGGATTTTGAATACGTAAGAGTTGTTGTGCCTAAGTATCATCCTTCATGTCAGCTTTCGATTTATCCCTAACACTACAGTCCTGTAGTTACACCGAATATTATTCTCATAGTTTAACAGCGAGATTTCAAAGTGCTCTTTCACACTAAAGATGCCCAAATATTGCATAAATGAAATATCAGACGATTGCAATGTTAAAATTATTCAGAGTTTTTGAAGGTGAAGCTAAAATTAACTTGGAGGTTCAACTCAAACGGGAAATCTACGTGCACAGGTTCGTCCAGTGGATTCATTATCACAGACCGCAGTCGACAACACATGGCTATGCGTACCTACGATGTCTGAGAAAGAAAGCTTCTAGAGGCGAACCATCCACTATATTACAGGCAGCAAGAAGGGCCACTCGCGATATGGTGAAGGTAACAAAGATAGTAGCGTGTTACATAACATGACAGACCGCCTACCTAGAGCAGATGCGGCATTCAGGCAGGTCTTGAGAGTGAAATCTTCATCTTTTTCCAAAGCCACAGGCAACAGAAGGCAGTCCCTGAGCGCCTCGTTGATAACACGACGGTAGTAGAGATCGCCATTGCCAGCCTCCAGCGAGTGAAACTCGACGTCAAGCGAATACTTCTGGCAGCTGTCGCGGAGTCCAGCCGTGCCTGAGGTGACCACCTGAGTTGGAGTATATACATTACTATTGAGCCTAAATTAAAAAGCGTAAATAGAAAATACATGTTATTACTAAGCCTTAAGTCGAACTATGCAGTGCAACTGAGCCTTGGATGAACACTTTAAGTGGAAATATACATAATAACTGAGCCTGAAGTGCAGATACCTTGAGTGGAAAATATACACTCTAACTCAGCCAAGTGATTATCTGGCATGGAAAATGTTGGTTACTACTGGAACTGAGGTGAGCTCATAGAGTGGAAAATACAAATAACCCCTGAGCCTGAAGTGGACACTGAGAGGAGGAAATCGCACGATCGCATGCGAAGCCTCGTTGAGAAATTGGTGTGCCTTACAGTACAGACGATACAGTGGTATTTTGAAGCTGAGAGTCTTCCATCTCCAATAGCATTTACAATCAATCCATGGAGCCCAATCAACGAAACTAGCTGGAGACACTGAGCTATTGAAACTCAAGACATGGGGGAGAGGGTCAAAGAAGTAGTGAAGTTAAAGTCAACTCTGACCGCACCCGCAACTGGGAGATCAACACGCACTGGTTTGTGCGGCGGATATAGGCCCATTGGCCCCAGAGGAGTAAGTGCGGCTACAGTCGACCACGAGTCATCAAAAACTATGGTGCCGCCAAATTTGACGGAAGATTCAAATGACCCGCGACCCCCACTCCCTTAGTGCTGAGAAAGGCAAGTTCCACCAGGGCGCAGTGCATGCACGCAACTGCAGAATCAGAATGCCTAGACCGGCAAAGAGCTCACGTGCCTGGGTTGGCATCGAACCAGCGAATTCATGGACAGTGAGCTGCGAATAGAAGCATAACTGACTCGGCAAATGGCAAGAACAAGCGCGTCACCAGCAGCGAAATAACGCTGGAAGCGTAATCAGTCAAATCTCCTTGCTGACGAGAGCGGCAACTACGAGAGTGTTAATGTATGTTTTTACGCATACAACATTGTATTCCCCAGTCCACCCATTTACGTGCACAAACGAATTACTAGCAACATTCTTGTTCATGCAGAGCGCCATAGCAAATCGCTCGCCAATTGAGGACTTCTAAAACTTAGACGCACAAACTTTTGCTACGGTAGAGATCATGTACCTAGATATTTTCTAGTCTCGTAAACATACACGTGTCTTCGTGAAATATACGATGCGTCCGATCCAGCAAAGGCCACTCGAAACAAAGCCGTATGCAGGGCTCTCAAAGGGCAAATGTTTACAGGGAGTGATGGGTGTTGAAAGCAAGTGCGTTTGAAACACGAGCACCGTTTACTGTGTCGTTATCGTTTGCACTTAAGAGCTTTGCATTTGGCTTCATTTTCCTGTAGCTATGTTTGCTTCCTACAACTTGCATTTACTTTTATCTGCGTAGTATAAATAAATGGGCAGATCTTAGCGTCGTTCTTTCATCACTGTTTAATACAGCCTAATGACCTCATTATTCGTCATTTAAGTTTAGATCCCAACCGACTACCCTGACGAACTCGCGAACGCTGGTTAAACATAAGATACAACTTTCTTTGAGGTTCTTTTCGAAGTTTTCGGTTCAACAATTCAAGCCCGCTAA
This sequence comes from Parhyale hawaiensis, assembly GCA_001587735.2. Taxonomy (NCBI): domain Eukaryota; kingdom Metazoa; phylum Arthropoda; class Malacostraca; order Amphipoda; family Hyalidae; genus Parhyale; species Parhyale hawaiensis. The sequence continues at coordinate 7,542,766 of LQNS02277964.1, read as the reverse complement.
AACTCAAGAGAGAAGGGAGATGTTCGAAACTGAGCAACGGACTCTTGCTGGACTGGACCAGAGGAAACGCAGTCGGAAGGGGGAGGGGGGAGAACATTTAGCAGGTGATCTTTTCTTGGGCGGCGAACCTAGCGCTGCAGTACTCACCGATACAACGCTGGGTTGGCTCACAGCGGGCAGCTCCTGTGCAGAAAAAGAAAGTAGGAGTTGATTATTTACTGGGCATTTAAAATTCCAGTTCGCATGCTAACCTCTTACAGAATAAAATTATCACTCACTATGTCGCTATTTCTTGCCATTGAAAGCTGTCAATGGTCATTGATGGTACACTCCCCTCCTGACCTCCTAAAGAAAAGGAAAGGAAAGAAGATTCACGAGTACTATCTCATTTGGCAGTGACGGGCACCGTTACATGATGTCGATGGTGTTACAGTTACTCGCCACTTCAGAAAATTGTGTGCGGGGGGAGGAGGTTTACCGATACTCGTTACAGTGAAAACCATTGGTTCGTTTCTCGTTGCAAATGAGTTCTTATGGACATACACCGTAGTCTGAACAGACTGCAATTGAGTTCTTATGGACATACACCGTAGTCTGAACAGACTGCAATTGAGTTCTTATGGACATACACCGTAGTCTGAACAGAACGCAAAATCTCCTACCGGATTAATGTACGTTAAAGCAGACCCAAATGAGTTCTTATTGACATACACCGTAGTCTGAACAGAACGCAAAATCTCCTACCGGATTAATGTAAGTTAAAGCAGACCCAAATTTGTGCTTGTATCTATGACGATGAGCGAGTTCTTAATAAAATTTAATTATCATCACGAAAAATTATTTTTTATTTCCACGATAAACTTGGCGCAAATAACTAACCAGTCTTCCCGATGACGTTTTATGAGTCGGCTGAGACACGAGTATCACTATGCCTACACTGTAGCCTACTGGCATGTGCAAGTTATCAGACAGAGCGTCCTGTATTATAAAATTAGCGCTACGGGAGTAAACGATGACAAGGTAACATCACAATTTCTGTGCACTCATTTTTGCGGACGGGCTCATTAATTTTAGGCTAAAATGATCAGAAAAGCTTGCGCGAGACTGTCGGTATAGCCAAGCGACTCCAATAAACGAAAAGAAGAAATCGTCTGCCAGCACTTAAGGCTGCAAATTTGGTTGAAGAAATTTCTGGTCTTCAAATTAATTTTCTCACTCTATATTACCAGTGAAATACTCAGAGAAATTTCTACATTGGCATGTGCAATCTACAATACTAGTGGACCCGTGCGTGACAAAATTCACGCAATAATCAATACGTTTGTCTAATGTCTTTAGGCCAGTGCAGAATCTCCTCTTCTTTTCTTCGCTTCTTAATTTTCTTCATTGATCCTCTATCATGTTCTCATCCTTAGGTCTGCTATATATTGACAGGCAGAAGTAACATCTTGAGTAAAACACTCCAACAAACTTAAATAAAATGGCAGCCTATATACAATGTGTTCGCTCGTAGCAA
>LQNS02277964.1:7509754-7523280 GCA_001587735.2 Parhyale hawaiensis | reverse complement strand
GAGCTAATTTCAAATAGTCAAAACATTAACATAAACGACGCAACCGAGCTAATTTCAAATAGTCAAAACATTAACATAAACGACGCAACCGAGCTAATTTCAAATAGTCAAAACATTAACATAAACGATGCAACCGAGCTATAGACTGCGTAAATTAGAAGAGGCGTGAGTGATGCACACCAGACGCGGGCTACCGAGTAACTGCAGTGAAGACTGGGAAGTCCAGCCATTGCGCGTATAGCCCAGTGCACCAAGGCCAGTGGCTATGCAGTGTTGCCAAACGGTACTTCTAATATGTCGCTAGATCAACTCAAAGTACTGCCAGATATACAAAAATGCCTCCATAATAATTTTTTCGCCGCTCATCTTCTTGTTAAATTCTCGATTTCACGTCGAGCTTCACCACAATATACACCAGACTAAGCCCAATTTTACCTCCGTCAAGGAGGTTATATCTTTGTCGTGTTTTGTTTGTCTGGCACCAAGTTTACTCAAAAAGTTATGAACGGATCCTTACGAAATTTGAATGGATTGTTTGTCGTATTAACAGTAAGATATGATTAACGTTCGGTAAACATCTGTTTATCTGTCTGTTTGTTTGTGAGCCTATCTTTTCTTCATGCCATAACTTGAAAAGTTATGGACCGATTTTCATGAAATTTACACGAGTCGTTACGAAGAGTAAATGACCAAATTTCTGTGATGCTTTGTTGGTTTCTCGCTGTTTTTAAGTTCATGCTTGTTAACACAAAAACTCAAAAAGTTATGGATGGATTTTTATGAAATTTACAGGACTTCTTAGTAATGCTAGAAGACATGAGTGATTAGATATCGACGATGATCGGTTTGTCCGTCAGTGTGTTTGACTTGAGTTTGTCATAAGGTTTGTCAGCTGCATAACTAGAAAAGTTATGAGCGGATCTTCAAGAAAATTACAGAAGCTATTAATATTATCGAAAGGCACAAATGATCAAATTTTGGTGTTGATGCAAAGAAATTCATGATTTCAGAATTAATATGAATTTTTCTTTACCGTTGCCTTGCTTGGCGTAGGTATGCACTCTCATAGCGCTCTCTAGTTTCAGTAATAGATTCTTGTTGCCGAACCTCTCTTTTACGTCAATTCACTTAATTTCTTTAAACATCACAATTCACTTTAAATATTCTTTAGGATGAAGCTGTCATGAGCAGTTCGCTCTGCGTCGTATCCAGCTTACAAGTTTTCTCATATTTGAATCATCATGCAACACCAGTAAAGTGAATATTCTATGACTAGTGAACCCGTGCGTGAAAAAATTTGAAGCAATAATCGATATTTTATCTTAATATAGATCGGTACCAAATCTTCTCTTCTCTGACTTGCTTCTTCATTGAGCCTGTGTCGGGCTCTTATCCTTAGGTCCTCTTTTCTCTGACTTGCTGTTTCCACATTTTTCCGCCCACGCTTATCAGCAGCTCTTATTTCCTTCTGTAACCTTTCTACTTGAAGTCTTCTTGACACTACTTCGTATAGCCGCTTCATCTCATTCCATTGGTAGCACGTCTACGTTCAAGAGACACGCAGAAAAGTACGTTCTTTACGATTAAAAAAACACCTGATTTTTTATCACTAACGATGCAATATTTTAGCTACAAAGCAATAATAATTAATCGTAGAAGACACTGTTGTTCATCACGACGCTCTTGTTCATCACAAACGACAATGTGCAGTGACGCAAATTCAAACGACAAGGTAGTTTACAGTTAGCTAATTTTGCTTAATGGCAAACAACCATTTTTCTGTGCGTAGTCTCTTTTTCTTTTACGTTTCCTATCCTCCTTTTTAAGTAAACGTGCGTCTTCCATAGTAAGAGGTACAAGTAGAATAAGCTTGAAATGCAACTCCAGTCACCTTATATGCAATGCGAGTGCACCCTAGCCGCGATACTGCAGTTGATGACATCTGCTTCATATAAGTGTTGGAATTTTGGTCTTTGAAGGAATTTGCTCCGTCAGGAAAAGACAGTAAGCTAAAAGAAAAAAATAATTGTCTACTGCCCGTGAAAAATCATCAATTCGTAAGTGCTCCGTTGCTCATCTGCCAAATTTATACGTCGTGACCTGAGAAAAAGAGCTATCAAATGAGACTCAAGAACCTGCATACATATTGTTCCGATTTCAAGAAGTTTTTCAAGCAAGAAGTATCTATAGATGAAGGGATAAGGATCCCACTCTGCCATCTTCTGCAACATGGTCATCGATCTCTTTGAAAATGTAAATTACAAAATCTACAGCCTGGCCTATTTTTCTCCTATTTCCTTCAGAGCGGACACGAAATAAATAAATACACGGAGCTTTTGTTATTAAGAATTTGGAAATACGTATGTATGATACGTACAAAATGAACTCTATGTCTTTGCGTCAAAACTGATTGAAAATTTTTTCAAGAGCAAGCGAAAAGAAGACAGCTATCGTTGATTTCCTTCCAGCAAAGAGAAGAACTTCTGGCAAGTTAAATTTTCCCTATCTAATACTGAGCAGCGTAACGTACAGACACATCGACGGACGTACGGATGGAGCCTCAAGCAGAATTATAATATAGATATTTTGATATCAATTGGTCCGTCAACTCTAAAAGTGGTAGAAGAAGTTGAGCAGCATTCACAATTTTTGCAGGGAGTCTGGTGGGTTGTCCTCGATGTGCTCCATGCCAAAAAATAGGATTTGTAGGCCATCAGAAATGACAACGATGAAATTTGTTCCCAATGCTGGTGATGGTCTTACGCCACGAGGCGTTCTAATTGCTTCTTTGATCATCTTAACGTGAGTGCGAAGTTCTCGGAGTCGCCGAAGCTTCTACATGGGTTAGAAAATAAAAACCATAGTGCGTGCGAATACTGAGAAATGCTGGTCGTATCGTCATTGTTTGGTTTTCAACGTAAGCACAGCATGAGGGGCATTCAAGTACAAAACAACATACCTTCGCCATCATCTCTGACCCAGCATAGTTTTGTCTATGGGTTCTCAACAGAGCTTGACAGGATGGCCATCGTCTCCAAACTGGCCTAATTTTCACCAATCTGACTTCTTCAAGCTTGACAATACGACAGAGAAGCAGACAGATAAATAAGAGAATCACTACACATTATGGTGTTTGATAAGTTAATCTAAGTTATGTGTAACCCAAAGCTGCATCCGAGAGCGCCAACCTCCACGAAGCAAAGCCATGCTTAAAGATAGAGCGGTTGACAGATCAACGGACCGAGGGATCATTTGAAAAGTTCCTGTAAAATACCTGAAGATTGTTCCAATAACATAAAAATTTGACTTGTGTACCTAACAGACAAAGAGACAAAGCCTGGTAAAAACAGTAAGTCCTTGGCGGAGGTTGGTGTTAAATCTCATTGCATTAATGAGCTCACCAAGGAGTGACTGCTTTCCGTTCTTAATAGTTAACTAGCTCGGTACTTTTCCATATGACGATGATGCTTCTTCATCTGAGCATGGTAGATGAAGGGCGGTATCTTTGACAGAGTTTTAGATCCCGCAGGGCATTGGCTATACTCTGACATAGCCATTCCTTTAGCTAAACTTCTAGGTAGAAGTTACAGAAGCTCAGCCTCTCTCCTCAGTCTTGGAGTTTTCGTTGCTTCCTGCATAATCCATCCCGCTTATGCTCTCATTAGCTGAATAATATCGTAGCAGTTGAATCTTCACGCTGAGCAGACGCCTTTTTACATTCAATACCTACTAGTTACTACAAGCTAAAGTATGTATTTCATGAAAACGAGCTCGCCACAGGAGGGCACTCAGAGTAAGACGTACGAACTAAACAGTCCCTGGCGGTACCAGGCAGCACAGCTGAGAACTTAACCGCATGTACTATATACCGGGACCGCATCCGAAGTATCATCAAGTTGAGGTATACAAGTGTTAAAATATCTTGCCGAAATAAAGAGAAGGCCACTTTCTCCCCGGCAACTTTAACAAAGGCGAAGCCATGTATGCAACAACAGACCCGCTCCTTTTTAGACAGTATAAGTTCCTATCATTTAACCCTTTGAAGACCACTGGGTCTCACGAGTCTCGTTTCGCAAAAATTAGGTTTCTAAATAAAGAAGGGATCAGTGATTTTTGGACCTATGAGCGCCGCGACTATGGGACGGTAGTCGGAGGGAGGACTACAACTTAAGACTATCTCCAATAATCTTAGAGAAACGGAAACTTGGTCTTAAATGGTCAAAGGGTTAAACCCAGACTGTTACTAAAGTTAGAGCATGTGAAAAATGAATAATTAGTCCATAAAGGCAAACTAGACATCCATGCTCATGTATCTACAAAGCAGTGAACAACCTTTTCTGAATAAGTTGGGAGTAACGTTTCATTTTCCGAAAAAAACTTTCCAATTTTGATTATTAACCCAATATGGTAGCAAATAAAAGAAAACAATTTATCAGGCATAGTATTGTCTGAATTGTACCTTAAAAACCACATTGCGCAACAAAGGGCTGAGTTTTATACGAATATATTCACCAATCACTGGAGGAGGAACAGTGGGTAACGAAGAGTAAAGTCGTTCCCGCCGGGAAAGAGGTTGACGATCCGAGTGATCCACGAAGCGATTCATGATCAAAAAGTCGCCAGAAATTCGAAAGTGCTGACAAACTCATTGCAGAAACTGCCTTAAGCTCAGTGGCTGACGCTACATTTGCAACACGAACAAACGGTGCCCAATAGCTATGACTTGAAATATATGTTTGTTAGTTCATGTGGCGCTCCATTAAGTGAAACTGGGTAGTTCGGCTTAAATTGCTCTGGCTTAAACATTCATAGTTAGAACTGGCTGAAGCCTTACCGGAACTGCCGGCTGTATAGCGATCAAAGTCGGTATCAGCCGTGGTTGTGTTCACACTAAAACTGTTTGAGGGCTCAGTACCCCTCTGTCTATGGTGCGACGGTTGGACGTGCTTCAGGTGCCGCTTGTTTGCCCGTTCAGGCCAGGGTATCGAGTCGCGGATGGAATGTCTGCCAGGAATCAATATCGGGGCACTGGCAAATGGTTTTAAACATCGGGCTAAGACAACTTTCTATGTTCCTATTTGTACTTCATAACTTCCACATGGAGTGTTGTACTCTCTGCACATAATGTACATTGGTTTATACCAGAAATATTCAGATCGTACGATCCGTCTGTGAAAATTCCACACAAGTGTGAGCTTATCGGACGGCCTTCGCTGGGCCGGAACTCTTGCAGGTGTGCAGCACAGCAGCGTCCTCATTAGCGTTGGTTAGAAACATCACTTAATGGCTCCAAACCTCAGTTTAGAAATTAATTTTATCCACTTCGACCATTTGGTCATATCGAACTCATCAGTTTGGAGGCCCCCATCATTCAGCGTTGGTTAGAATGTGCACAGCAGCGGCCTCCAACCTCAATTTCCAGTGATAAATTTAATCGCACTAGCTTACTCATTAGATCCAACCTAGCAATTAGGAGGCCCACTGCACTTCCACCTGAACGTGTTACAGCAAATGATTTTTCAGCGTTGGTTGGAAATATCAGAGCAATGGCTTTGAAATTCTGATGTTATAATAAATTTAGTCCGACAGCCGATCTGATTATTCGTAACCGAGCAATTAGGGGCCTCTTCAAATGAATCGAATTAGTAGAGCGCTAAATATTTTAGAAATTCAACGACGTGAATTTAGAATACACATCTGTTAATGTTCTCTACCCGCCACCCGATTTACAAGAGTTAAAGTTAAAAGTGGCTGTTGAACTATTTAGTTCGAGTCCACGGTTGTAACGTGGATTTATAAGCTGTTTAGATACACTTAAGAAAACACTGTATTGTTGACAAGTAGCTATGGATCTTACACTTACGTACAAGCGTCTGCAACGTACCTGTATACGTTTAGTGTAGACCCATTGCAGGTATATTCATCGACAATAAATGCATCTCATGATAATTATTTGAATGAATAGTAAACAGCTCGTCTGGTAAATCACCACGGTAAATCCATTGCGGTCAATTCATCGTAAGTGAAATCGTTGCTTGGTATATTCATCGACACGAACACCTCTTATTTCTTTCTGCAGTTTTTCAAGAAATATATGCACGGAGACATGGCAAAACTCTGCATACTGCCAAGATTTCCCTCTACAGGTTTGTTGCCCACGGTATTGACTTTTGAGAGTCTGTTAGTTATTTGGATTTAATAAGTAAACACGACCCTTATTATAACACGGACACTAGTGCACTCTTCTGGAGATTTTTTATTTTACTTTCAGGCCTGTTTCAATCTCAAAAACTTTATCTCATTTACCAGTACCTATTGATATGATATTATGACAGTAGCAGTCACAATTAGTTGATGATTGTTATTCTAGTTGAGAATTGATGTAGTCTGTAGTTATTGTTTCATATCATTGTGTTACAACGTGTTACTTCCCAACCACGGGGTCTGCGATGAGCACCGTTACACGATATCGATGGTCGTTGCCGTTACTCGTTACAGTAACGATTATTACGTCGTTACCTTTTACATCTCAGTTTCTGACAAAAAAAAAAAAAAAAGTCTAGAAATCAAACAATATAATAATTACCGTCACGTGTTTATTAGTTCTCATATTTATAGCTTTGTACGTTTCGTGTCACGCTCTTAAGGAAGTAGATTGGCGAAAAATAGGCCAGGTTGCAGAGTTTATAATTAAGTTGCGTTTCCATGGAGTACCAGCTTGCAGAATATGGCAAAAATGCAATCACTATCCCTTTATCTGACTGCACTTCTTGCTCGAGACACTTCTAGAAATTGAAACAGAGCTATTTAGAGTTTTTTTTTTTTAGCACAGGCGTTGAGGTTCATCTAGATAACTTTCTCTCCATATATCAAAACAGATGTTTGCTCTCAGTTCACGACGCTTATAAAATTAACAAAGAACACACGATGCGATGATTTTTCACGGGCAGTAGACACAATTTCATTTTTCAGCCTCATATCTCCCTTCGACGGAGCAGTTTTTGCTCAACGCAAAAGCTACGACCTACTGAAGGCTTATTAGGTTCCTGGTACGCAGGATACGCGGCGGAAATTTATTTGTATTCAGTAATGTTCTGCTGTTTGCGAATGTAAAATTTTCTTTCGCCTGTCACTCAAGGTGAGGAACGATTGTGCTGCTTAAATGAATTGGGAGAGAGAGCACTTGTCTCTTATGACACTTTGAGTCAGCTGTGCAGCGTATTCTTCAGAAGTATATTAATTAGTAACAAAAGCCTATTAAATCAAGACGGCTTTTTACAATTTCCTCGCTGTTATTCTTGCCGGCGCGGGCATTCTAGTAATGCATATTCTGCCGTTCCTTTGAAGTAAATAAGGCACGGCTCAATTTACTTAAGCCTTTTCTATTGGTGTACAAGAAAACAGAAGCCGCAACGGAGCTCATTTTCTTGCAACCGAAGTCTAATATTATAAGTTTTTGGAGTCTACATCCTCAACAAACTTTATTGTGGCAAAAATGTTTTCTGCGAAGGAGATTGAAGCTGGTAGTACTTGCATTCAAGCTAATGACAGAACGCAATTTCCTAACTATATGACTAGAGCCCGGATTTCTAGTATTTATTCTATTAGTGCTATAACGACTATAATTTTCCAGCGTTTACAGTTTTAATGGCATTTAACTATTTTCTCGTATAAATGCTATTGTGACTATATACAAATAGATGTGTAGTCATCATAATATTAATACGTTTGTATTTACGCGCGTGTGTGTGTGTCTATGTGTCGCGCTTTTCACAAACAGGCGTACATTAGAGACGACTTTATTTCACCCGTATCATGTCTACGCTCTCGTTTTCTTTACAAAAATTTTACTCGCTTTGCTGGTAGCGGATGGCATTCCTCATAGGGTCTGAGGTGTAGCCAAGATACACCCCGGGTAAAGAAAGTAGGTAGTGTTGGGCATCTCTGCTCTAAATTTATTTTTCGAAGAGAATATGCTGCTGGGAGAGCATCAGCCAGTACAGTGCGAAGTCTGAGGAAGTGCAATGAGATCTTCAGAACAAAAGAATACTCTCCAGCGAATGAAACAATTGACCCAATCTATTTTCGTTTATTGTATACTGCTTCGTATTGCATTAAACAAAGTAGGAAAATGATGGGTTGTTGATCAGCAGTATTCACGGGTTCCGAAATAGTGAAAAAAAATCGGATACGCCGAGAAAAAATTAGAACGTGTAACTTTAGGGCGGGCTAACTTTTCTGTAAACTGTGGGAAACGGAGCTTTAAAAAAAATTGTGCGCAAATAAAAGGAGAATAATGCAAGAAGTACCGTCGTGTTTCATGTTTTTATCAAGGCACAAGTACGAATTCTCAGCTGAGAGAACAAATGAGTGATACATTTTATAAAGTGAGAGCATTAACAAATTGTCGACTTCTCACGGGTCACCCACGCTTCACGTTAGAGACGGAATGCGTAACGACAGATAGGGTTAAGCGGCGGATGTTAGTTCGGACGGTGTGGATTAAGTTAGAAGCGCTACCTCAAATTAAATAAGGTGAGTGAAAACATTCCCTAACCTTGTGTGTCATGCTCTTCACTAACAGATAGAAGAAAACTGTTGTGTCCCGAGGTACTCTTGGATACGACCCGGGAAGGGATCAAAGGAAGAAATAGTTCATATTTCAGCTTCAGTGCGGCTCACAGCACTAGGGTAGACGCTTCACGGCCAGACTTTGGACATTTTCAACCTTGGTATGCGTGATACTGGTCCGAGGGTATCATAATTAAAGAACAATTCTTTTGTTTGTAAAATTTCCTCAGGTTCATTCAGTATTAGATAGGGGAAATCCGGATGCTAAGGGACTGAGATTTCACTGAAGAACATTGCTTCTGTTCTGTGGAATTTCTAAGGGGTTTCAGCTGCACCCACAGCAGCGTAATCAGAAGGGTAGGAAGTAACGTTCGCATTTTTCGTTAGACTGAATTCGTCAGGATTAAGTGAGGGGCGTTATACATGTGGTAGGTTAGGTTAGAGGAGCTGTGTTAGGTTAGGCGCGTTATAGTATCGTATTGCTTAGATTGCTTCATCTTATAAAGTGGGAGCATTAACTAATCGGTGAATTCCCACCGGTCACGTTAGCTTATACAACTTAATTAGGCTTGGATAGACAGACATTGTTGAGTTGGAATGAGCGACGGACGTTTACTCAGACGGGGTGAGCTACGTTTTAAGAGCTGCATTGGGTTAAACTGAGGTAAATTGCAATAGTGTAGCGTGGGTTGGTTCATTTTGGAAAGTATAGTCTTTATTCAACTGTGGAATTCCACGGGTTCACCTAGTTTTACAATAAATGACTGTAGAATCAGAATAAAATAGTACTATATGTGTACCAATATATCTCCCAATGTATTTAAAATCTAATTAATATTAATACTGAAGTTTGTCATACTTTTATTTGCTGCAATTGTTGGTTAAAGAAAACCCGAAGAACAAATAGAAAACAAATTTAAAGTATAAATTTAAATTTTATGTTTTTGTACTTGTACAAAGTATACGAGTGAAAAATTAGTATATCATGCTTCCATACAGTTGTAATTATTATCCACTACATAATAAACCACAGTTTTTGGTCGCTTGCTTGCTCCCTTGCTTGTTCCAATGTTGGTCCGTCTCTTCGTTTCGCAGTTAGGAGTTTAATAGGAAAAAATTCAAGTACTGAAACACAAATTGACATACTTTACAATTTCAGCGCTTGGAGTTGAATCTTCACGCTGAGCAGACGCCTTTTTATATTGAATTTACATCGCAACCAAATTACGACGCTGGGGGTTCAACAATCAGTTGTATCCACAATACGGTGAGCCCTGGGCATTTCCGGTGAATTCTTTTGGCTGAACTATATTTGGAAACTTAACATTTGATGAATTTCAAGCTGATATTCACGCCTTGACTTGAAAAGGGAATATTTTGCTATCGCAAAACTCATGGTTGTACACTACAACTAATGGAAGATCAGGCCTGAAGGAATGAGACCTAGCTATAACACAGCGAAACCTATACTGGGAACCGGAACAATAAAAAGCCCAATCACAAAATTTTTGCCGTCATTTTTGACGGCTGGGCCCTCTAGTGTACGTTAATATTACAAACTAGAGAGCCCGCGCTGTCATAAAATGACAGCAAAGAATTTCTGATGACCTTCATTGATCATACTTTCGTTCTTACAACTTTCAACCTAAGCACCCTGAGAAGAGCGTTTACGGCTTCATAGCTGCTCAGTATCGAAACTTTTTTCTTTGAAATGGAGAAAATTCATGGCTTATTGCAGCCCGATCAGTAAAGCTCAAAGTAATAGCTCAGATTCAGCATTGTGGATACGGCAGGCTAGCCTATACAAGTCCAGTAGTTTTTGTTCAGCGAAAGCTGTTTTATCGAATTAAATTTGGAAGAATAGCTGAAGCACTGAAGTCATGTGTGGGAAGAAAGTACGAATCATGATGCATGAGAGTGCCAACAGAATCTTCAGATATCTTCAGTGCTGCGAGTTCAACTTCGGCAATGCAAGAAGTTCATTCAGACATAAGGTCGCCCGATACTTTGCCATAGATTCGATCTATGGAGAAGGTAATACTCGTACAAATCAGACTAAGCCTGTGATGTCTTCATTGTTTGAATTTCAACTGTCCTTGATTAAGATACGTTTGCCATCTTCTGCAATCCGGCTTAGTTTCTACCGATCAGTTTTCAATGGAATTTGAGAGGACGACAAGAGCCTCCAACCTGGGCTAATATCCACCTATCTGTTTTGTTAAAGCGTGACAAAAACGGGTAAACAGATAAATAAAGAATCACATAAACCGATAAATACACATCGGCCTCTATTATGTTGTAGATATTGTAAGAAATATTATGCATGTGTTACGTGTGGTACGTATTTTAGTGGTTGCCTACCACGTATTCATGTGTCATTGTTACTGTTGCCACGCTCTTATGTACACGGTGCACGAGTGTTCCCCAAAATGCCTCAATTGGAGCAATCCGCTGCTGTACGGGTGCGAAATCTCAGGTAGTGTTGTGTTGTGTGCTGGAGATGAAGATAATAGTGCAGTGAGGTGCAAAGTGTGCAATATAAAGATGAAACATGACAGAAAATCGAATATTTCGGCGCATATGAAAACTGCTAAACACATCAGAAAGGTTTCGGAAGGCAGTGGTGGTGCTATACATAGATAGGGAGCCGGATGTGGACCAAAATACATAGCATCCCTTCTCAAGAATTTAACTTAAATTTGCGTCACGCAATGGCTAGCGCCAACATTCCAATTTGAAAATTAGAAAATGCGGCGTTCAAACACTTTTTAGAGAAATATACCGGCCATTCAGTACCACACGAATCAACAATAAGGAAACTTTACATAGATCGCCACTACACCGCAACGATGGAGAACATTTGTGGAGCAGTCGGAGAAGAAAAATTATGGTTGGCAGTGGACGAGGGCACGGATGCAACGGGCTGACAAATTGCAACAGCAATAATAGGCAACATGGAAATAGACAAACCATTAGACATATTCCTTATGAACTCCACCTAACTGGACCGCACCAACAGTACCACAATAGCGCAATTCATCGCATCTTCTTTATCGCTTCTCTGGCCCCAGTCTATCAAATACAACAACGTCTTGCTCCTCCGAACTGGCGCTGCCGCGTACATGAAGAAGACAGCAACATCTCTTCAAGTTTTATACCCAACATGCTGCATCTCACTTGTCTTGCTCACGGTTTGCATAGAGTCTCAGAAGAGGTATTGTATTACTGTAGAACTGATAAGTCCATCCAAGTCATAGGAAAAAATGATATATAAAAACTGAGAACTATAGTACAAACGGTACAATGAATACGAACGTACAAAGTCTAATTTTTTAAATATATTATTTGGTATATTGCGTTTTATGCTGGTCCAAGAAACGTTCTTTTTTAATTCTATGTATTTTTTCGCGTAGAAGCCGAATATGAAGTCCGTTTTTGACGGTCGCCTCTAGTTTCAAAGTTGCAGGGAAAAAACGTACCCCATTGTTTTTCTATGGTAGAAAATACCCAACGATGGCACTGTGCAATGGAGAGCATTTTAAATGGGTTTTTAACCTAACCTAAGGTTAGGTTAGGTGAAGTTAGGATAGGTTAAAATCCCATTGAATAGGCTGTCCATTACACTGTGCCATCGTTCTGTATTTTCTCCCATAGGAAAACATTGGGATAGGTTTTTCCTATATCTCGATAATTAGGGGCGACAGTCAAAATCGAAGTTCAGATTTGGATTGTACACGAAAAAATACATAGCATAAAAAGTACCCAGTTTTGGACCAGCATAAAACTCAAAAATTCCTATTATCGTCGCAGGTACTCTCGCACTTTCCAGATGTGGATAAACTAATATCCAACGGAAAAAAAGTGTTCCTGAAGGCTCCAAGCCGCTGCAACCTTTTACGGAACAGGGCTCCAGACGCGCCTCTTCCTCCGCAGCCCATCGTAACGCGACGGGGCACCTGGATAACTGCTGCTGTGTACTATGCAAAACATTTGTCGGTTGGGAAGGTATGGTAAATATGCAATGTGTTATGTTCTTTCCCGTCATGCTGTCGTAGAGGTGTCTGATAAATAAAATGAATATATGGGGTTGACAAATTTAATAATTACTTGTCGTTCGTTCTTTTCAGAGATCATTATTCCACTGCACCCACGTCTCTATGATTTTTATCCATTGCTCATTGTTTTCGCCGTCAACTAATTACGTCTCGTCAACTGTGCGCTGATTCTTTATACACCATGTAACATGTACACTAACCAAGAAGTGCAATTCAATAACTACGGTCTATGTTTCTTCATATCTTTATGGTTTATTGAACGGTTTTAAGTGGAAACGAAAATATAGCTGTTCTATAGGTTTTGCTCTAATCAATTAACCTATGCTTTGAAGTTTTTACAACTTGCTGTCATTATACGATCAAGCCACAACATAGGTGTCGTAAACTAGTTCAAAGTGCTGAGCTCTGTGTGCTCCTGTGACAATTCAGTGATATACAGTGAACCGTGCCACCCAAAGATGAAGATTTGAGTTCACCACTTGCCAGTTTAGCAAGGATACGAAGAGGTCACCGTAATCGAGTTGCAGACCTATTGGACGGGTTGGCAAAAACGCTGAGAGAAGCAACAGCTGAACCGACGTGGGTGCGCGCGCAGGGAGATGAGGTGCAGCGGCAGCATGAAATCCTTTCAGATTTCGACGTTCAGATACTACAAACTTGCTCTGATGTGGACGAGGAAGTGAGATCAGCATCGGAATTCACACTAGGCGTTTTACAACGCATTACCGAGAGACAAAATTGGCTCCACATGAGGAAAGTGGAGTCTAAAGCTCGTCGCACACTGTGTCAGACCGGAACCGCCGCCGAACCTTCCGACGCCTCAGAACAGATCAGAACCGACGCGCTACCCGCACACTGTCCCAGACGCTTCAGACCGGAACCGAAGTGGCTAGTGTTCCG
>LQNS02277964.1:7467706-7478069 GCA_001587735.2 Parhyale hawaiensis | reverse complement strand
TTCTTCTCCCCCTTCTTTTTTATTTCTCCTTTCTTTTTTCTCTTTCGTCTTCTATTTTTTCTCCTCTCGTTTCTCCATTCCTCTACATCCTACTAACATAATGGCAATAGCTCATAGAAGGCCGGGGTGTAAGTCCCGGTGTCTCTTTGGGAATAGTAATCTCTGCACAAGGCAAAATTCCCGTATTTGCTTTAATGTTGAATTATTCATTAGGTGAGTGAAATGCTCTTAAGTTTTCAATGGAAATGCTGAATAATTCAACGAGTTATACTGTAATACATTTTCTGCAAGCGTGTTCTACTATTTTCATATTAAAGTATTTTTCTTGAACTCTTTTCATTGTTCGTTAAACTTTGGACGCCACTATATGTCAAAGAAAAATTAGCGAAAAATGGTAAGTAATAGAAAACCCGTAAATGTTTTGTCAATCATTTGTGGTTTTGCTTCTGAGCGAACGCAGTGCGACTGTTGACAGTTTGTTGAGTACACCAGTCACGATGGTGTCTTGCCTCACTCAGGGTAGCGTACTAGGTCCGCTGCAGTTTGTTCTGCACACTAGTGACATGCTCTCTCCGTTGGAAAACACAATGATGGACTATGCTGACAATTCCACTTTGCTAGCAGAGGTACCAGGCTCCAGCATGTGTAATAGTGTCACTCAGTCTTTGATTATTGTTAATATTATTTTTAAAACTTCACGCTTGAATTCCCACGGACAAGTAATACAATTCAAATGAAGCACCTTGCAACACCGGGAGGCCTAAAACGCTGCTAAAGGAAATCCAGTAAAAGTCATTAACAACTGACTTAAACGCCTGCAGGCCAATACGAACGAAAGCAGATGCCGGCAACAAATTTCAAACCTTATCAAATCTCCTCGTAGGAGGTAATGAGAAACTGTCCCTGCTTTGCAAGAGGACATGTTTGAATAAAGATAGATATCCCTAGAATTTCACAAGTATATGCCTATATATGTGTATATGAACCACTAGATACATATTTATAATATAAATATCATAGACCACACCATACATTGACAGGTCACTGAAATCGGTTCTCTCGTAATTGGGCCTGGAGGCCGATTTACGTAAGTGTTAATGAAATGAGTCCTAGTAATCACAGAGACCTCAAACAAAAATTAATTTCTTTGTCGTACTATAAGAAATGTGTTGCAGAGCAGGGAATTTAAATACAGACTCGTATAGCTACAGTAGGCGATATATATCATACCTTCGGGCACCAAGAATAATTGAAAATTCATCATAATTTCTAGGAATATTAAAATTTGATAGAAAAAATTGGCTCATAGGTACTTAGATACTACACACATAGTATACTTTAATATCACATGCAATTGAGTTTTTCCAATGACGGATTTGAAGCAGTAACCTCTGAAATTGATCTATGTAGAACATTCGGGATCCTACGAATCACCCAAAGAAACCCCAGTGAACCTAAAGGATATGAAACACCCAATGGAGAGAAAAATTCTGAACTAGTACAAACAAGTTCTAATACCGAGAACAAATTTTAACTAGCGATAACAGGTTGGAACTAGTAAAAGCTTATAAAAACTAGCTGAAAATAGGGAAGACTAGCTGGAAGTACTAAAAACTAGTTGAAGCTGATGAAAACTAGTTAGAACATGTTTTCAATAGTCAGAAATAGCTTTCCCTCGTCAGAACTAGTTTTCATTTGTTGGAACTTGTTTTTAATATTTAGAACTTGTTTACTAGTTAGAGCTTGTTTTCACTAGTTCTAGTTTTCACCTCCTCTTAGCGTTTCGTCTCCTTTGGGTTCCTTCGGGTAATTCAAAAGGATCCCTTTTGCGATGGGAGCTCTTTCAAGGATGATTCGTTGAGGGCAAACGGTCCCTTTCGTGGCATTTTTTTCTTTCACTCAGAAAAGTTCGACCAGCACGCCTTGGGCACGCAGGGTAGAATTTCGGCCAATTTTGGTCCATCCCGCTATCTTTTGTATTTTGTGTGTCACATCTACTGTAGTTCCCGGCCTGAGGTGGTATTTGATTGACCGCAGGATTGGAGGTCCCGACGTATTCACAAGGTCGATTCTAGTTTCCCTTACATTCCCTTTTCTTGACTGCCACCATAGGAAACGGTGAAGTGCTACAGTTGACTATTGGTTTTGCAGAGGCTTTTTATAGTGTCGGTTATTGCTACTATTCACAACATACGGAGCTGTGTATGTTATCTACGTTGCCAAATTTGCTCAGTTTTGTGAGTCTCTCTTTCAGAGAAGTTGTCGGTTTGGGAAATCTGTATTTGAGAAGCTCTACCGTTATTAAAAAATTGAATTTCTGTACTGATTTCGCTGTCTACTTTGTTTGGGCAATGGAGTGCAAAGGGATGGATCTGGAGTTGTTTAGCGCCCCCTCGCATCTGGGTCAGGTTTACAGTAGGGCTTCATGGCATTTGTCTGCTCCAGATACTGCAAGTTGCAGGTCTAGGTCGCTGAAACATTGATATATTACTGACCATGGATGATAGCTCAAGCCGCTTGGTGATGTCATGAGAGACCTGGGGTCAAATGCTCAAACGTCTTGTAAAGTTACAAGCATCGTAACTGTAGAGTTGCAGGAACGAATGCAACCATGTAATTACTAAAGTTTTACATATTCGCTCTTGGATTCAACAACTGAGTCTGTCCTTTACTTGGGTATGCATGGGTTGGAGGTTCAAGCCACATCCACCATGACTTAGTAACGATGAGTACAAGAAAGTGACGAAAATCTGAGCCGGATTTCGGTACTTCTTCAAGGAACTGTACAGTTATTGTAACTTTGCAAGGCGTTTGTGCATCCGGCCCCAGTGTTGCTTTACGCATTGGTCCACAATTGCTATGACCGTCACAATTGGTAGTTTACACATATGGTTCACTGGAGCATAAGTATTTGGGATGCATTTTATTCCTTAGATCCACTATCTAGGAGCGAAGAGCCAAATCCTATCCAAGCTGGTTAACTTACGGATTGGCTCGACGGTAATGATCGCCTTAATCAAGGCAAAGTTGTAAGTCTCCAGCACCGCATACCCGGCAAGCCGAGCTCCATGACTCTCGCATGTGCTTCTAACGATCGTAGAGTTCGTTCCTGTTGGTGCCAATGCACGGCCTATTATGAAGTCGCACTCTTGCCCGGGTGTTCGCACGTAGTACACCCCGTCATCTCCCAAGAACAGAACTGCAACAGAAATAAAATGGATTATCGCGACATTAAGGAATATGGCGTAATTAAAGACCTTGCACACGGTCTAAGCGTTTAGTCATTATCAACCATGGTTGAATAACTTACCGTATATCAGCCATGCAAACAACAGCTTCAAACAAGATATTACGTATCTGCTTGCTTGGTTTATCTCTCCGTCGCGATACGGATTAGACTAAAGTAACACAACACAGGCAGGTAATTCTTCAGCATGTTACCCTATATATATATAGGGTAGCATATCTAGTACCCGTCCACCGTGCTAGCACCCGTCCACTTCGCACTAAAGCTTCCTGTGTGAAAACTAGCAGTGCTAGAAAGTCGTAGATAGGCTCAAACTGTGAGCTAAGTTGTAGCCTACAGTTTGAGCCTATGCACGGCTTTCTAGCACCGCTAGTTTACACACAGGAAGTTTTTGTGTAAAGTGGACGGCTACTAGCACGGTGGAAGGATACTAGACATGTTACCCTATTTATATACAGTTGCGAGCGTAATTAAGGGACAAAAATAAAAAAAATTCATATCTAAAAAACTGTAAAAGGTTCAACGTTGAAATTTCAACACAAAAGAGGTATTGCGATAACTAATGATATGCTAAGAATTTATTACGATCCGAAGGATAAGACAAAAGTTATGTATATTTAACTTATAATTATGAATTTAGTGAGAGCAGAATTAAAGGGACACTTTTCTCAACTTTTCTTCAAGCATGGCTACCCGGGTAAAAGTTGATAAATCATTACGCATGAAAATTGTTAATTTACACAAACAAAATCTCATCATCAGGGCAATCGCAGAACAGGTAAATCGTTCAAAGAGTATTGTTGGAAGAATAATTGTGAAAGATTATGAAGATCTTGGACGTGTTTCGAGTTTTCGGAAACGTGGGAGGCCCAGAAAAACTTTTGCTAGGCTGGATAGGATCATCCAACGCACAGCATTAAAGGACCGTTTTGCTACTGCCTCTTCTATTTCTATGCAAATGAATGATACTAACGACGAAATCATCTCCAGATTCACTGTATCACGGCGACTGAATGAGATTGGTCTTCGTGCACGTCGGCCTCAAAAGAAACAGCTAATCAGTAAAAAGAACAAAGTTGCAAGGTTGAAGTTCGCCAACAAACACGTCAACAGTCCTCAAGAATGGTGGTCTAAAGTTTTCTTTAGTGATGAAAGCAAGTTCAACTTGTTCGGGAATGATGGAAATAACTATGTCAGACGTCAAACAGGTGAGAAATACGATCCAAGATGCACAAAGAAAACTGTTAGATTTGGAGGCGGTAGTGTTACGGTGTTCGGAATATTTCCTGCAAAGGGTACTACGCCTCTCGTCCGTCTGAATACGCCTGTCAATGCTGCTGTGTATAAGAACCTCTTGGCAGATCATGTTTTGCCAATCTTAAACAATTCTGACACTGACGGCCCCATTTTCATGCGGGACAACGTACCCTGCCACAAAGCCAAAAGTGTGTTGAGGTTTCTTAATGAGGAAGGAGTGGAGACTCTTGACTGGCCTGCTCAAAGTCCTGACCTCAAACCCATAGAGAACCTGTGGAAAGTCTTGGGTGAGAAAGTCATGGCTCGAAATTCAACAAACACTGAGGATTTGTGGACAAAGCTTCAAGAGGAATGGGGCAGGATTGATATTGAACGATGCCACAATTTAATTGAATCTTGCCCTCGAAGATTTGTTGAAGTCATCAAACATAAAGGATCGTTCACAAAATATTGATTAAGGATGAATGTTTTGGTTACATTTGTTGTTTTGTTGCGTTTTTTGTCAAGTGTCCCTTAATTCTGCTCACACTAAACTCATAATTATGTTAAATATACATAACTTTTTTCTCATCTTTCAGATCGTAATAAATTCTTAGCATATTATTAGATATCCCGAAACCTCTTTTGTGTTAAAATTTCAGCGTTGAACCTTGTACAGTTTTTGAGATATGAAATTTTTTATTTTGTCCCTCAATTATGCTCGCAACTGTATACACATATATATATATATATACATATAAAGTGAGGCTTTTGTTCTTAGGGCGATGTAAGGAAAACAAAGACTATTTAAGGCGACATAAAGCTAACCAACATAGAGCTCTTACCCCGCCCACCTTGCCGGCTAGGCAGCCAGGTCTGGTTCTTCTAATATTGTATGATATATACCGGTCTTCAGAACACTACGGGAACCAGCCCTTGCCTTCCTAACCACAAGGATGGCGGGGTAAAAGCTCATTAATAGAGGGCTGGTACTACGCTAGATGGTGGCAGCACAAAAACGTTTTACTATCGAGAAGACGGCGGAAGGGGACCGGCGATTTATCTTTCACTTGGTTTTAGTCTACGGTAGAGGATTTCAGACCCTTTTTACATAAGGGGTACATGAACGTGTCGCCTTAAAACTTGGGTGTCGCCGTAAAATTGAAGGAATTTCCTACGGTGTCGCCCCAGTGACACTACCATAACTTTATGTATATATACATATATTGGCTGAAAGATGACGTCACAGTCATTAGTTATCTATTTTTTTATCATAAGTTGGCATGCAGGATACGATTTTTTTATCTACATAGCTAAAGCCGCTCGAAGTTTCGTCGATTGTTTTCTGCCCCAAAAACTCTGAACCCAGAAGACTTTCTAATATGAAAGATCCAGTGAGTCATTTTACTTTATAAGATATTAAGAATATGCAATACATTTTCTCGACTGAATGTACAACTTGTTAAGTCATATATCCTAGTTCCACTTAGTTCAAATATTCTCCTCGCTATACGAACAGAAGCTATTGATTTGCCCACTTTAGAAACGAAGGTCGCACGAAGTTCGCGTCGACGGCATTGAAAATACAACCTGTTGCAGTTTGCCGTCACACACCCTAGCTCAGTCAGTCGTCACAGAGTAGCGGGGTCGTTCTTTGGCTGACGGGCTGTGACGGCAATAACAGGGCGACAGTGCACTCGCCTTTAGGCGAAACGAAAGTTGCTAGAGTGAACTCGGCTTTAGCGTTGCACTGGCTGCCTGAGATTTCGCTTCCATGTCCTCCTGATCTATAGCTACTGCTTATCGAGAAAAGAGCAAATTTGAAAATTTTTTGCAGGACGGTCCCCTTAAGGTACAGTTCATCACTTATGAGAATAAGTTACACGGCATAGCCACTTAGATACGGAGAATGAATATGGGTAGTAGGGTTCTAGTGTAGACAAGAAAGTGGATAACAGGTACTAAAGTGAACGCTGCTGCTTGTGATTACTAAACACGAGCTTAAATACATACATGTACTATGGTTATCTGTTTATCATATTACTGTTGACTGGTTTGAGCCTCAGTTTCCACAACTAAGGCAATCTCACTGAAGAAGAAGTTGAGGACATATAGTATATCGATATTAAGGTGGGGCCCATGCAGGATGGTGTTCCCACACTTGATCGATGGGTATGGGATCAGTAAGTCGGAAAAGAAGAGAAAAACTGATGAAAGTAAGATCAGTAAGAGTATGAAATTGGATGGAAGACATCCGGAGGCCCAGCTTTCTGTTTAGGAAAAAGGCAAAACAGCGACGCCACGGTTTACAACTTCCATTGAATGACATAACCTAATGTTGATCGCTTCCGTCTGGCCTGGCAATAAGAAGCTGCTGACGCCCAGCTAAGACCTCGGCTCGATTTATTACTGTTCTGGTGCCAGCTCATACCTTCGGTCTTACATGTAAATAGATAAGATCTGTTAACTAGACATATATTGGAAACATAATGCATTCCCATGCGGCATATATAACAGTTTCTTTCAATTTTAAACTTAATCCTTCCTTTGAATCTCTCGCGCTTTAAATATGGTCACAGATGTTAGCCGTTCCTTGTGTCATTTCACAAGCAGACGACACCGCAGAATTAAAAGTTGTGTTCAACAAACGGCAGCGGCGGCCTTGCATGCAACTCAGTCGCTGGAGGTGGCAGGTTCGATGCCATGCCACGCATACGAGTTTTTTTTGCTTCGATAGGAGCACTGACTTTGCAGTGATAGGTACGCACAGCTGCCGTGGGGGTATTTACCTTCCTCAAAAATGAGGAGGGTAGGGGGCGTGGTGTCTGCATTCTTCCGTCGATGGCGCGATAGTTCTTGACGACTCCTTTGGGACCAGTTGGCTACTATATATTCGCAGCACAAACCAGTTGAGGGTGTAGCCAAACTGACTTCACCTTTTAACCTTTTCACGCACATTTCTTTTGGCAAGTTGTGTAATTCTCAGTAAGCATACTTTGTAGTTAAGTTGCAGAACTTATATCTGTTGACTTGTACTAGAAGGGAAACATGGCAACATACTTACCCGTTGAGACTTCCACTGGGGTGACGACGGAGCTCAAGAGACTCCCGTCCCACAGCACCGCGTCCAGGTAGAACTTTTCGATGTTCAGGAAGGAGTCGCAGCCGGACATAGAGAAAGACCTGGCACTGGTACCAAGACTCATCTCCGACATTACTCGTGTCGTGGTATTAGCAGACACGGTGAAGTTAGTCCACACAAGCAAATAGTCCTGAACCATGTATGGACACTGCGCACTGTTCTCCCAGGTCACGTGCAGGTACTGAATGGTCTGGTTCACAGCGAAGTTATCGAAAGGATTTTCTGATAGCACTGCAAAATATAAAGCACATTAAAATAATGAACAGAAATTGAAGAAGGAAGCACAGCGCACAGTTTAAATCACGATGGAACTCCTGAAAGGTAGGCATAATTATCGTCATCCGAACTTCTACATTATGCTTGTTTCCCCAGCAATGGGGAGGGTTGGGGGTCGCAGTTTGCCGTATGGAGTCTTCTGACACTATAGCTCTATACAATCTGTGATCGACACCAGGCGTATACTCCTCTGGGGTCCATTCGCATATATCTGCAGCACAAACCAGTGAATGCGGGTTTCCCAGTTGGGGGTATGGTTAAGTTGACTTTACCTTTACCTTTCCACTACTATCGTAAAATGTAATGTTTGACTAACATCAAAGTAATCGTATAGCTGCACTGCAGTTTACGCTACCAATATAGTTTTGCTGCACCACTCTGCTAGTTACTCAACATATGACGTCGACTATTGCCGCAATTCCCAACACATGGAGCTCTATTCTGAGAATGATGGATGTTATCACTAACATGTACGTGAATACAAGCTAGGAGACATAGAGACGGACTGGATAAAGAGCAAGATGAGTGTGCGCCAGGGATTTGTGTTGTCACCCACTCTTTACTGCCTGTATACTGAGGAATTGGCTGCTAGATTGAGGAGGATGGGACTGGGAGTGAATGTTGGTGATGACCAGCGACTATGTTTGATCTTGTATGAAAATGGTGATTCTTATTATTATTAAGATATACTAAACAGGCGACGCGGGAACGAAGGAAACTCCGTAAGGTAAGCAACCTCCCAAGCAACGAGCCCAGCAAGCGAAGAAAAAAAAAAGAAAGAATGCGAAAATCAGAGATCACAGATGAGCTCTGTGAACAGATCGGTTAAAGCTGCCAATACCCGCACCAGCAAAGACAGAGCCATCAAGACCATTCAAAACATCCACACACGATGGAAAAAACGAACGGGAATAATAGCCTGTGCGGTATCGTACCGGTTCCAAGGCAGACTCATAAAGAGCACAAGTCCGCCGAGTATACATCACCCGAACAAATGGCTCCGGAAGAAACTCAGACAGTGGATGACTGGGGCAGTTATATATTTTATAGAGAAAGTAGACCCCACCAACCCTGCGACGATACGCAGATTACAAGGCACAACACCATCCAGCATGAACGCGCATTGACAAAGCACTTTGTGAAGCAAACACAGATGACAATCGGCAGCAGAACCCCAGTGGGAAGAGGACATAGCAATTAAAGCAGTGACGTGCCAACTCCATCGAACCAAACACTCCCTCCCCCCAAGCGCATCACTTAAGACCTATTTTTAGCAATGCTCGTGAGGCAACCGAACAGATGTGGGACTCAAACATCAATTTTTGATCAAAATTGACACCCAAGATTACCAAGTCATTAACCACAGGAAGTGACACACCATCCAGTATGAGTGAGGGGAAAAGAGGTCTCGCTGTACGTGACCTAGACAAGTGCATGGGCTTCGTCTTGCGTGCATTAGCCTCATTCCCCACCTAGAACCTCAGGAATCAAGCATTTTCAAACCACGCTGAATGGATTCTGAAACGTTGAACCTATTACTAGAATTATTGTAAACAAACCGGAAAGTAACATCATCAGCGTAACCAACAATTAAATTATGAGCAAGATCAAATAGGTTTACTGTGCATACGATGAACAAGAAAAGGCCTAGAACTCTACCCCATTGTCCAGCCACCGGACGCCGCTTTGTTTGTATGAGCTGGCTTTGGGTGTGGGGCTCTGGGTAGCCCCTGAGTTGGAGGAAATGTCACTCTAAAGGCGGATGAGACCTCCTTGGTCCAACGGCATCCCTGAAAGGAGATGAACAGGCTGGTGCCATAGCTGGGTACTCAGTCTTCCGCAGTCTTCTCCTCTCTCCCTTCCCTCGGGTAAAACCACCTGATGCTCTTTTCCTTTCTCTTCTTCCTCTTTTCGGCCAAAGCCCGTACTGGTGATGGCAGGGTCTGGGGCGTGTTGATAGATGGCCGCTTTCGTCGCTATCACGACTGTCGATTTGCTTTTTTGTAATTTTCTTGATGATTTCCTTTGCTGATGGTGCATTTTATTTATTGTTCTTTGCGTGTCTGATAACTAGATATCCGGAAGTAGAAGAGAACCCCGGTCCTTGTGGTTTTGGGTCTCGTTCCTGCCGGATTTTGTGCACTAATGTTCGGGGTTTATATGGTAATTTGGCTGAACTAGCTGTAGCCTTTTCCAATTATGACCATGTGCTATGTTCGGAGATGCTCGTCTCAAGCCATCACCATGTTTCTGAGCTCCGAACTTTGTAAAGCCGGGGCTGCGGTTGTGAGACTCTTGCCTTGGATTCAGGGGTTTGGCTGCTTACGTTCGAAAAGGTGTTGTTGTGTCTAGGCAGAGTGAATATGAGTGTCCATGCTGCGAGATGATGGTGCTTCGAGTCTGTGGCTCATTCAGGAACTTTTATTTATTCTCAGTGTATCGCAGCCCGTCTGCTGATGATA
>LQNS02277964.1:7433304-7457922 GCA_001587735.2 Parhyale hawaiensis | reverse complement strand
TGGCATTTCCTCCAACTCAGGGGCTACCCGGAGCCCCAAACCCACAGCCGGCTCATACAAACAAAGAGGCGTCCGGTGGCCGGACAATGGGGGCGGCCTGATAACGCGCAGGCCACGTTAATTGAGCATAAAATATAGTGAAGAACAGTGTAACCACGAAGAAACATGTGTTTATCAGAGCAAAAATTCATATCGATTAATTCCCTGTTTAATCATTAATTGAAAGCATTGTTTTTCATGGACGAGAGGCATGAATAATACACGGCAATAACTGGAACATCACTAGTATAAGATAGCTTGAAGTGAACGTATAAATTCCACACTAAACGAAGATTATTACCTCCTCCAAAGAGGTTATGTTTTCGTCGGGTTTGTCTGTCTGTTTGTCTTTTTGTCTGTCTACCTTTCTGCCTGTCACCAAGATAACTCAAAAAGTCATGGACGGATTTTGAAGAAATTTACAGGGATTGTTAAGTATGTTACGAGAAAGAAATAGTTAACTGTTAGTGAAGATCCGTCCATTCATTTGTTTGTTTGTCTCCATCATTTTTCTCAACGCAATCACTAAAAAATAGGACGGATTTTTATGAAATTTACACGACTTGTTAGGTGTATGATAAAGAGTTAATGACCATGACCAAGTTTTTGTGATGATTTGTTTGTTAGTTGGTATGTTTGTAGAGATATTTGATTTTATGTTTCTTAGCTCAATAACCCAAAAAATTTTGAGTAAATCTTTATGAAACTTACAGTAATCGTTAGTAATGGTAAAAGATATGAATGATTAAATTTTGGTGCAGATCGGTTGGTGCTTTTGTATGTTGACTTATGTTTGTCATAATATGTTTGTTAGCAGCATAACTCAAACAGTTATGAAAGGATCTTCAAAAAATTGCAGAAACTGTAAATACTATTAAAAGGCACGAATGATTAAATTTTGGGGTTAATACAAAAGAAATGACAGTTCAGTGGCAATTTGAATTTTCAATACCGTTACCTTCCTTGGCGGAGGTATGCGCTCTCAGAGTGCTCTGTTTTCACAGAATGTGATGAGTCTCTAGCAGTTCGACTGAAGTTCTCACTTTAAACTAGAGAAATGACCGCGCGAAAAGCAACTTGTCGCTACTGGCTTCGCTGCCGTGACCCCAGCTGAATTTGAGTATCAGAAGAAGGGGGAAAATGGGCAAAGTGGCCAGTGCGAGTAAAGTGGCCACGTGGGTTCTCTCCGAGAAGTAGTGCTACCAGCAAGCGGGAACCGTACGAAAGAGTGGCAGTTGATGGTGTCAGTACTGTTTGCGACTTGTAGCCGGTAGGGGGCAGCATTAAAATTTCCATCAAGTTTTTTACGTTTTTTCACATGCTTGATTTTAGTTTACCGGTACAAATTGCTCATTATAGCTCAATAAAGAGTAGTGTTACAATTATTTCCTATAGTGTACTTTGATCAGCATAAAATAGGTATTTAAATGACGTGGTTTGAAAATTTTAAGTTATATCGGTATGAACTGTTGACCAGAGTTTTCGTAATGGCGTCATTACCGGCAAAGGTGCCATATGGCCACTTTGCCCGCCATCACTTTTTTTTTATTAAAAACTCTTAGTAAAATGTTTTTGTTGCTAATTTTAAGCGACTGAAATTAGATTAAAATATGAAACAGTGAAATAGCCTTCATGTAACTCTGAATCCATGCTGCTAAAAAAACATAATCTTTGAGAGCAGCTGTAACAACATCTGGACCTCATGAAAATGAACTAGTTAAGACAAGTAAGCTAAGCAAAAAATGAAGTTAGGGAAAAGAAAGAGGATGGAGACAACTACCAGCAATATGCGTGGACCCACGGACTAGCTGCGCACAACTAGATAAGATGCAAAAGTCCGACGCAGGATCACCATAGCATCAGTTGGTGATGCAGATCCCAACCTGTGGTGCGCATTAACATCCTCCACAAAAATAAACAGTGACTTAGGATCCATGCTGAGGATCGAGGCAATCGCTGCCAGCAAACAGTCATATTGAGAATCATCAGTTGTAGAGCGCACTCTGAGAGAGCATACCTGCGCCAAGAAGGGCAATGTTCACGAAAACTTCAAAATGATTCTGAAACAAAGATTTTTTATGAGCACCAAAAGTCCCTTCAAAACAATACATTTTTTCACTAGATCTAAATTTGTTTCCATGGGCGAATTACAATTACTGTAAAGAGTATATCAATATTTGCTCACGATTTTCTTTAATTACTTGAAAGAAACTATGATTATTGTGGAGCTTCTGCTTCAACCATAGCTAAGATACGTCACGGACGGACCTCTGTCAAATTACTCTAAGCAAATTTTTGTAGGAGGAAGATTTAAAAGAGAGAGGAAGGTAAACAAAAGATTCGACGGAAAGGAGAAAAACATTTCCCGAGCTCTCGATTGCTAAATATCTAATTCAAAATATGAAACAAAGAGAGGAAGAGGAAGCAACGGATGGAAGCAGCTTGGAGGAAGTATAGGAAGAGACGATATAAGTCCTCGGTAACTCGACCGAAAAGCTTGCGGTGGGTTTTCATGGTGGCTTTCTGATCACTGTTTCTCATAGTCATAAGACACACAACTGAGTGGCCTGCATATCAGTCCCTTATTGAATTACGAACGAGATTGAGTAACGTACTGTCAAAAATATATTGCTTAGGAGTCAGGATGGGACAGATACTTTAATTAAGTACCTTAGTAACTTGGATACCGACTACTATATATGTCGAGTGCAGAGAAGAATTGAAAGTTCTGTTAATTTATTAGAGTGGACAGTACTTGCATTTGCATATTAAACAGCTAAAGAACAGCACAAATCTACAGTTTTTAAGGCTAAAAGGAATGTCAACATGCATCGATGCCTCCCATTTCAACCAGCCAGCGTGCCGGCCAGCTCACACCATGAAAGTGTGCCGCTGTTTAATAATGCTTGGGTCCCTATTGTCGTCTCCTCTCATATTTCCTTCCAGGAAAAAGAAGGCTCTTCCATAAATAGATTGTCATTTTGCTAGTATATGTCACCTGCCTTCGCTTCAAGTAGCTAGTCATTAAACCGCCTGCCTGTGCTCTTTGCATAGTAAGTATAGGTTTAATGCGATACACAGTTAAAAACATCTACGATTGTGTATCCGAAGATCGATTTTCTTCATGCCTACCTTATGAAAAGCACACCTGCATCGCTCATTATCTCTAATTTCATTATTACCGATCGCCGTCAGGGCATGTGTCTCTGCAGGGGTTCCTATGGTTAAGCCATCCAACTCCCAGGTGAGGGTGAATGTCATGTTGGTGCAGGGGGGCAGACTCTCCTCCACCACACCAGGGGCCGACAGCAGCCCCGACCCGCCGTCGAAAGAGAGGCGGTAGCCGAGGTCAGGGCACAAGATGTCCAAATTGATTTCATCAGCGAACGATACTACGAAGTCATTCGCCGTCACATCGCTCACGGTGAAGTTTATTGGCCCATCTGTGGCAGATATGAAGGTATCAGAGCAACTGAAGTCATCTAGTTGAGCTGTGTCGGAATGACGACAAAGGTGCACTCAAACTTCCCTACCTGCTCATAAGAACAGCTGTTTCTAACTTTATTTGGACCATGCTCCCCTATCCCCGTTAGAAAATTATATACACTTAACAGATATCTGAGTGGATAATAAAGAGCACCAGGTAATATCGGGTACACGTTTTGAAATATCAGATTGGGCTGGGCATAGAGTAATAAGCGGACAGTTTGGCACGAGCGCTTAGCCAATACCTGCGATGCAGCACTTAATTATAACATGCATAACTGCGTGTAATAAAGATATTGATCGGCTGTAACGACTACGTGTCATCCTGAGCAATCACTAAAACTTTGTGCTCCAGGCGGGATTCGAACCTGGCCCTGTTTTGAATTCCTACACATTGCCAACGTCCTAAACCCACGGTGCCATTTTGAACTATCAGCTGTTTAAACCAGATCGCCATTAAAATTAAATAATTATCGTTCCTAAAAAAAATACAATGCAACTTCATACTCATGTGTAGCTTGATGACAAATTGTGTCTTTATGTAAGATCTGAAGCCTGAACTAATAAGGAATACAGCAGGGTGGTCTGCTTGTCACTCGCGGAAGAATCTCCATCGTTGCCCACAGTAGGAAAACTAAAATGGGCCCACCTGCTTCAGATATGGGACGACCCACAATACTGCTCATGTTGAAGATACAGGAAGGCTTCGTTATAAGTCGTAGACTAGTGCAGGAGCAACTTCTTTGTATCTAATAAAAGTGGCTGAAACACTAGGCGAGAATTTTTCACAAGTTTTGGGGTTACGCCATTATTGCTGCACGGTGTTACAAGAGGAAAATGTTAAGGAACTACATATATGTATTGCAATACTTTTTACACGATTCAAGGGCAGTTACATAGGAAAGAAAAATAAAAGACTTGAATTAAATATTCACCTTGCATTGACAATGTATAATTCTTGTATATTTCATGAACTAAGTAAGATAAGGTGTAGACACATGAGCGTAGTACGCCTCCTGCAAGTAAGCAATTATGTTACTGGAATGCCTCTAAGGTACCTTCATCGAATACCTGGAACTAAAAATTTCAGTCTACATCGTAACCTGCATTAAACAAGACCGACATATAGCGAGGGCGCCCAATTGTTAACCCATCTGATGCATGAACAGCACAAAGCGTTCCCTACCCAGCCTACGCGCTTATCAATGGTTACGCACGTGACAGTTTAGTGAAACCTACATAGTGTTGTTTAACGCCCCTGGTGACTTCAAGCTGTCACAACAACTGTGCATTACTCATCTGAGCAGTTATTGGTAAACAGTAACTAATTTCGTGCATAACCTGTTGCTCTTTACTGACTGTGGTAAATTGAATGAGCAAAACATTCGCTCTACGGCTGACGATAAACGTTCGTTGTTCTCAGTGTAGTTTGGTTAGCAAAAATATGCTGCTTTGCCCCTGAAGAAGGGAACAGTTCTTAACTCAGATGCTGGAAAAAATGCAGCTGTCAGCCATGCTTTTTCAAGTACTCTGCACTCCTTTCTAAGAATCCTAGATACGGCTCTGAGGACATAGAATAATAATCAGAGACGATCGAATGTACATATACGCGTAACTAAAAACGCCACCGCATCAAGATTAACGCGCCAGTTTGAATAAGCGTCTAGTGGATTGTAAGCCTAGAGGAACAGGCACCAAAAACTGTGCACTGTGATTGACCAGGGAAGCTGAACGCAAGCGTAACTGAGCTGGAATGAGCACCATTGGGATACGAGCGTAACTATGAGTAACTAAGAATAGGCGCGGATGTAGGCTACGTTAGGTTACATCATTTTAGGTTGCGCCAGATCAGGTTAGGTCACAATAGGTTACGACATATCAATTTACTTGTAAGTTCAGCAATTGTTCTAGTATTTTGGTGCTTATGTATATCAATTAGCACATAATTCGTTAGTCACGTAGTTTAGTGGCCCTAACACACCCTAGCAAAACATGATGCAGTCCAACCCAACTTGACCTTAACGTTGCCAAACTTAGCCTATAACAATCTTATAACAATTTAACTTAGTTCGCAAGTGCATTTGCTCCTCTTAGCGCGTTATTCTCTAGGCTGCAACTTCTCTCGATTAGTTACGCGTACACTAATGGGCAAAATGAGAGAACGATTTCCATTTTTTAAAAATAAAGGTTAACCATGTAGAGTCGGTTAATGAATCTTTTGATGGGGCTCAAAGGAATGTATTTAACATATTTCTAGAAAACATCAGAACAAACAACATAACTATATTCAATACATTAGAGCAATCTAACAAACAATAACAAAAATTGAACAGTGCAAAAAAAGAGAATGATCGTCTCTATGACATTCTCACATTTACCCCAGTCATCTGGCAACATTCAATTTCGTGTACATGACTTCTAGAACTGCCACTCTCCGATTACACCATTCTAGAAACATTGCACCTCACGTGAAAGTTACTCCTGAGCTGCGGGAAGAAATTGTTAAGCTCAGGTCCTCAGGAATGACTCTTTCTGCCATATCAAGAGAGGTAAACCGATCCAAGGGCGTTGTTTCTCGTGCTTTGAAGCTCTATGATGAAAAGAAACAGCTGAAATCACCGGTATCTTCAGGCCGCCTTCGAAAAACCACCTTACGAGTTGCTGGGATTATGAAACGCTATGCCCAGAAGGATCCTTTCGAAACTGCAGCGGGAATTTACAGAAAGCTGAAGGTTACTAAGTGACATATAAGTGTCTCGCTATACAGTTTCTCGTCGCCTCAATGGATGTGGGTTAAAGGCACGCAGTCCTGCCACTAAACCCCTTATCAGAAAGAAAAATAAGAAATCAAGACTTGAATATACGGAAAGGCACATCGTTTGGAGAGATGAAGATTGTGAAAGAGTGCATTTCAGCGACGAAAGTAAATTTAATTTCGTTGGATCTGATGGCACACGGTATGTTAGACGTGCAACACGTGTGTTGAGGACTACCCTCAACTACCTCACACTCAGAGAGGCCAATTAAGCAGTTTAAAAACCTGATTGTTGGCAGAACAAAGCCAATAACGTGACAGGCTGAACCCGATATTGTCAAAACATCTGTAAGCATGGGGGAGGTAGCGTAATGGTGTGGGGCATGTTTTTATCTGAAGGAGTTGGACCGTTGTTGGCCATTAAAGAAACTGTCAATGCTAATGTGTATCTCAGTCTTGTACAGCAATACGTTATCCCATCTCTACGATCATCACCAAACCAGCCAGCAATTTTTATGCAGGACAATGCCCCGTGCCATACTGCAAAGAAAGTGAAGGAATATTTTTCGGAAG
The DNA here is from genome assembly GCA_001587735.2 of Parhyale hawaiensis. Lineage (NCBI taxonomy): Eukaryota > Metazoa > Arthropoda > Malacostraca > Amphipoda > Hyalidae > Parhyale > Parhyale hawaiensis. The sequence continues at coordinate 7,451,069 of LQNS02277964.1, read as the reverse complement.
AGAATATCGAAGTCATGAAGTGGCCTGCCCAAAGCCCGGACCTTAACCCTATTGAAAATTTCTGGAAAATTATAGGTGACAATGTAAGAGAACGACAACCATCAACAGTAACGGATCTGTGGACAAAATTTGAAGAGGAATGGAAAAAATTAACTCCAGAGTTTTGTAAGAAACTTGTGATGTCGTGTAATCGTTGCTGCGCTAAAGTTATTGAAAATAAAGGTTTTAGTACTCCATACCAATTGTTCTCAACCTAAAATTGACCATTGTTCCATGTTATTTGTTTGTAAAATTGTATTTAGAGACGATCGTTCTCTTATTTTGCACTGTTCAATTTTTGTTATTGTTTGTAAGATTGCTCTAATGTCTTAAATATAGTTATGTTTGTCCTGATATTTTGTAGAAATATGTTAAATTCATTCCTACGGGCCCCATCAAAAAATTCATTAACATACTCTACATGGTTAACCTTTATTTTCATAAAATGAAAATCGTTCTCTTATTTTGCCCGCTAGTGTACGTTTAGCTCCTTCATTTCCAATATTTTAGGAGTACGCTAAGGGAGAGTCAATGCACGCGTAACTGATAGAGGGCAGTTAAAACGAGGTCGTATGGAACATGCGCTTGTTGTAATAGTGCTTCAGGGTACAAGAGTCGAAATGCTCATGGGCCAATGTAATTTAAGTTGAGATTAAACACTTTACTCTATGATACTTTTAGTAGAAGCACTTAATTACGACACAACGCTAATTGATTAGTTTACGCTGTATGGTATTAGTTAGTTTATGATGAAATGCGTTAGATTATGTTGGTGAGGTTATAAAAAGTTATTGTGGGGAGAGGGAATTTTCCAAAATCTTATACATAGTGTTTGATAATCCTAGACATTGGCGGTCAAACGGAACTACTACAAAGAATTTACTAAGTAAACTTGGGGAACAAAGTAAGCAGGAAGACTTTTCACTCGGCGTAATCCCGTTGGGTGATAACCACCTAGTGTTATATGAGAAAGTGCAGAATTTTTTTTTTTTTTTAAAGTCGGAATGGAGTCCTCTCTGTATCTTCATCATGACACCCAGGTGCTCTGTGCTGGGTGGTTTCTGGATCTGCGAAGTAGACAGGATCTTCTTTAGTCCCAGGCCAGCCGGCTTACAACTTGGCAGTTGCCCACCATAGCGTCCACCACACCGTGTCTCCAAAATGACGGTCATCGTTCTCACGTCCTCAACGGCGGCATCGTCCTGGCCGTCACTCTGTTGGTGGCTTGGGTGTCGGCGTACAGTGAGGTGGTGATGTAGGCCATTGCTAGCCTTGAGCATAAAAAATGCTCAGTCCTCCTCTTCTCCGATCTTTCCAACTGAATTAAAATTTTCTCACCCATTATGCATTACGTACGCTATCACAAATGCAGTCTGGGTATTGTGTGACCTTCACCTCCTATAGGCATAGGATCGGGCCAGCGTCCTTTCACTTTGCTCTCTCTGCCTGGCGACGGAGCAAACCGTCGGCCATTTGTTTGCTTGATTTTGTCTTCCAAAGACCCTCAACCCGGCGAATCTCTGGGGGACTTCACTGGCGTCTCCGTGTTTCTTCCTTCTCACCCATCCTTCGACTATCTTCCTCTACTCCACCGTCGGCTCTCGGAACAACCTCCGGATGGGGCGCTGGCACAAAATAGCTAAAGGGATTAACATTATTGCTCCGATGACAGTAACAGTTTTTTGTAGTAAAAGATAATAGAATGGTGCGAAAATACACACGAGATCCCAAAATGACGTTGTTTCAAAGTATCGGTACAACGGTTGCAAATGCTAAAAGCAAATTTACTGATTCAGCGCACCGAGCGCCTTGCACAAAGATCTGTTACCTGGTCTGAGATCGTTCCCGGGACCCTCAGCACAACTGTGCAGCACGCAACGTCCGCTGCTACCATGGGTATACTGTTTTTCGCTGTGCCACAGATCGTTTGCCTTTACATGGAATGAATTATATCTGCATATTCTAACATACCACGTTGTAGCAAGCAAGGTTATATTATATTAGATTAGATAGGCGGCAGTAGACGAACCAACAGGCCCTTTCTCAAAGAGATACCGAAACTTACGCCCCAGCCCTCTATGAGCTATTGCTATTATGTTAGTCGGATATAAAAGACTGGGGAAAAACAAGAAGGAAAAAGAGGAGCTAGATGAATCTCAGCAGAAGTGACTTAAGGTCGTTCTTCGAGCATTATGCTTGAGTTTTCACCGTTGTTTTGCAAGCGATCATTGAGGTCTCTATCAAAGAGTCCCGTTATAGGTACGTCGTTGACACCATTCAAATACGTGAATGTTTCTATTAGTCGCCCCTGAGTCGTCTTTGCTCGAGAGTGATCAGACTCAGTTCTTTTAGGTGACATTCATACGGCTTGTTTCGCAGCTGAGGTATCAATTTCGTTTATCTGCGCTGGACTTTTTCCATGTTATCAATATCTTTGCACAGATGTGGCGACCAAAAGTGAACAGCAAATTCTAAGTGCGGCCGCACTAATGCTTTGTACAAGGGGACGATGATGTCCTTGGACTTGTATTCAAAATTTCTGGTGATAAATCCGAGCACTCTGCTTGCCATTTTCACACTCATGTCAACTTGCTGTGTTGTAGTTTGTTTGTAATAGTGATTCCGAAGTCACATTGTTGGGTGACAGGAACCAATTCCGTCCCATTCATTTTCAATGGAGTTGAAGGATTCACGAGCCCTATGTGCATTACTGAGCATTTGTCGACATTAAAGCTCATCTGCCACGTTGTGCTCCATTCCATGAGGTGGTCAATGTCTTGTTGGAGCTCGGCTCTTTTTGTGGCAGGATGACAGAGTTTTGTATCATTTGCAAATATACTGATTTTACTACGGATGTTAAGATCTAGATCATTGATGTAAAGTGAGAACAGAAGTGGCCCAAGGACGCTACCTTGTGGAACTCCTGAGGAAACCTGTGCCCAGGCGCTCGACTCTCATTCAAGCTTCACTCGCTGCTGCCGACCCATAAGCCATTCATTGATCCAGCGTAAATAGTCACCCTGGATGCCATGGGCTTCCAATTTTTTCATTAGCCGGTGATGGGGGACATTGTCAAAACGTTTTGGAAGTCTACATACACAAGGTCTATGCCCTTCTCTTCATCTTTAATATCCGTAACTTTTGAGAAAAAGTCCAGAAGGTTTGTTAAGCAGCTTCTTCCATTTCGGAAGCCATACTGAGAGTCGGATATGAGCTGATGCATCCTCAGGTGGTCAGTGATGCGTTTTTCCAGGGACGTTCGATAGTTTTGCTGACGACCGATGTAAGACCGATTGGTCAATAGTTGCTGGGGTTTTCTTGTCCCCCTTCTTATGTATCGGTATCACGTTAGCTAGTCTCCAATATAGCGGAATTTCTCCCGTTCTCAGAGATCGATTAAATTTTTCGAGTAGTGGCTGCACGATGACGGGAGCCATTTCTCGTAGTACACGAGGAGTAAGATTATCTGGGCCAGTGGATTTGTACACATTTAGGTGGGCTAGTTCTTGAAGCACCTCAATCTCCGTGAAAACACATGTGTTCATTGGAGCAGCTTGCATTGGTGCTGGTTCAGCAATTTTCGTAACATTTTCAACAGTATATACAGAGGTGAAATAGTCGTTCAGGATTGTGGCTTTGTCTCTTAGGTCATTGGTCATTGTATTGTCAGTTTTTTTTATTCTTCTTTCATTTACATATTTATAGAATGCCTCGGGTTGCGTTTCGCCAAAGCGGCTACGGAAACTTCTTTTTCCTTTTTTGTGGTCCTGACTATTTTCTTTACATCCCGACATGCCTTTATACTGTGAGGCAGGTTAAGGTATGGGAAGCTAGATTAGTTGCGGTAGGGAAGGTTCAGTTAGGGTGTGATAGGTTAGGTAACATAAGGTTAAACTAAGAGAAGTTATGATAGGTTATTATCATTACTAAAACTTCACGCCCGGGCTGCAACGGACAGGTAATACAACCCAAATGAAGCATGTGCAATACCGGGAAGCCCGAAACGCTGCTAAGGAAAATCGAACAAACCATAACAGCTGACTTAAACGCTTGCAGGCCAACACGAGTGAAAGCTCATGCCGGTAATGAATTCCAAACCCCAACAGACCAGGGTAAGAAACATCGTCTAAACTGATTAGTTTTGTATCTAACACTCTCCAAAATGAAAGAGCGCGAGTCAACTGCAGCACGTGTAATCCTCCTTGAGACCTTGAGGGCTGGGACAGAAGAATACAACCAATATGTCTTTCATTGTTGTAAACCTTATAAAATATATTGAGTCCGGCCACCTCTGTCTTATGAGACAGATTCACCACATTATTTTTCAGCGTAAAAGCCTGCTGGCTGAACTAATAAGTCGGTCCGGCACACGCAAGTGACTGTCAGCAACTGAAGCCCAGACTGGTGAGCAATACTCCAACACGGGCAGTAAGAAAGCATAAAAACATCTGCGGACAACCTCACTGTCACTAAAGACAGAATTGACCGTACGCTGGAGCCCAATCTTCCTGGAAGCACTTGACACCCGTCGCCTAATATGCGGATAAATTGAATTAGATTGCTGGAACGTTGAATTTAGGCTATGATAGGTCCGATTAGAATAATAGGTGGTTAAAATTATCGTTGTTTGAGTTAGATGTTCGGTTAGATTATGTTGGTTTATATTAGTTTATGGTATATTTCGTTAGGTAAGTTAGGCTAAATTGGGGTATGTGTTTACTGGCCAGACGGTTACATTTAGTTAATTTAGGTAGGTACATCCCCTAGCAAACTAATTTAAACTGTTTGTGCAGAAGTGATTCGATGCTCAATCCGAACCATTCTAATAGCACCGCATTTCCGTCGCATCCATTTTGATCCTGTTTGTACGCTTGTGTGTACAATCAGCTTCGATTACGCGACAGCCTAACTACCATATCAAACAACACACACGACCTACTGGAGGAATAGGTGCTGTAGACAACAATGCCAGAAGCAGGAGAAGGAGAGCAGCCAACAGGCACCGAGGCGTTGGACACCATACACACGCCGCTTTCCAGGTAGAACGACTGGTGGCCTGCACGACGGATTCTGGGAGTTACTTCTAAAGGGAATAAATACAAACATAAGGATGTCACACAATCTACTGAGAGATAAAGATACCCTACAACTTGATGCGGTTTTAAGCGTCCAGTCTACTTATACTGAAGCTCGCCTAACCTTACGGTGGTCATGCAGCACACGATAGTTTGTAGTGTTTGGGAGAACTTGATGGGAAATAACACTCGAGTCAATGTGTTTTGTATTACGCATGCAGCATAAATTTTTTCTGGGTATGGGCCAAGTGCGGGCTGCCATTGCTGATTGTTTGAATCTAACGACGCGACACCCTGTTGTCTGTTATTGTCAACAAACCCCAGGAGTATAACAGTTGCACAGGAAGTAGTGCAACGATTTATGTTTACTGAACTAGCTAAACTTAAAACCTCGACCATGGCTAACCGAGTATCCCTAAATGCTAGTAAAACTCATTCTTTATTATTCACAAATCGAGCATGCGACATTCCAGCTGACCCAGTTATTGCATTCGCTAATATAAATTTTGGATTTTCTAATGAGGTAAGATTTTTAGGCGTAACTCTTGACGATAAATTAAAATTTTCTTGTCATATCTCACATATCTCTACAAAAATTTCAAAAACAGTTGGTATTATGTTTAGGATTCGTGATTCCGTTCCTGAGCGGGTGCTCCTCCAAATGTACTATGCCTTAGCCTATCCATATCTATTCTACTGTATTATTGTTTGGGGATCAACGTATTCAGTCCATCTTTCATCTCTAGTTACCATTCAGAAAAGGGTGATGCGCGTAATAACCAACCAACAGTACTTGGCGCACACTAATATGCTGTTTCACTGAACTAATATTCTTAAACTTAAGGACATTTACAATTTCTCCCTCGCTTGTCATATGTTCAAGAATAGGAACCTTATGTTCAGCACTGCTGGTCACAGCTACGGCACCAGACCCCGCGATGACCTGGTGCCGCCCTTAGCTAGGCTCACTTCCATGCAGCGGTCGGTGGCTTGTGCGGGGCCCCGGCTGTGGAACTCGCTGCCCGCGGGTGTAAAATAGTCCACTTCCCTTCCTACTTTTAAGAAAAAATTGAAAAGATATCTTGTTGATCGATATTTGGACGAGCTATAGGAAGACACTTTGTACCATTATTGTTGCGCATTATGTCTCATATGTACGCTGTAGATCTGTGCGTAGAACTGTGCGCGGCTCCTTCTACTACAGAAACTGGCGGTTAGGTTTGTACAGCATATTGTAGCTATTCGATGTTTGTGCCCGAAAAGCAATTGCTTGCTTAAATAAGGGCTTGAGAAGCGTTCTTGACTTGTTTTGCTTCATCTGCTGATATGTGCTCTTTTTATACGTCAAGTCTCTCAATAAAGTGATTCTGATTCTGTTTCAGATAAAATAATTTGCTAAAACGTTTGTTAACCGTGATGTCAGCTAGCTTTTGGCAATAGCATTTTGGATCCATTAAATTTTGAGTGAATTGAATTCAAAACGTTCCTTATTTTTTAAATGTTTGCCAAACACCAACAAAGTAATTAATAGTCGGACGCGTGGTGGTCTTTGACCGAGCTACTTACAAGACTCGACTAAACCGCACATTTGAGTTGACTCACCCTACCGGAAATCTTGACCGCGAGAGAAGCCGAAGCAGTAAATCCCTTTGTGAGGAGGTCGGATGCTTAGGTCAGAAGGTTTTCCTTGCATTCTTTCCTCGTACGCTGCCTGTCTTGGGATGAATAAGCCTACCTATTAAATTACTCAATGCCCACAGGACTTACGGTACGCAGTCTTCCACACCGTATATATAAGAGGGCCGCCTGGAAGGAGCTTTTAACATGCCTTTTTTTTATCAATAAATTAACACATTTATCCAGAGTTTTCAGTACAAGCTCGCTGCTTGGATAGCATCATACGATTCTGTTTTGTGGTAACACTAGAATTTTAAGAATAACATTTATATACACAAAGAGGTACTGGACGACTTTTACGCCAACCGGCGCTATGATAAATGGCTAAATGGAATTCGCTCACTTCTCGTCGTGCGGAATACAAATCTTAAGGCTCCGTGTAGTGATTGTCCCCTGCCAGGTCCGGTTCAGCTGCATCAATATTCATGACGCCTGACAATACGATCTTAGTATTACCTGTAGGCTGTCAGACTGGTGTCCTGACTGAGCTGGTGTCCACCCACCCGATAAGATCATTGAACAGCTTTTGGAACATTCAGATGTTCAGTATGGACGTTCCCCTAACTGGGCGGTACCGCGTCCTTACCACTGAGCGATGGGAAGGATGATCCTGTGCCCTGTGGGGCAAAATTGGAAGAAAAACGTGAAAAGATGAGGGTAGGGGCAACAGGGAGGCTATCTGTATCCGCAAACAATTCTGCGCAGTTTTGAATAAATTGTATTTCCCTTGGCTCTAATTACTTCTCGCAATGTTCTATTGATCAATGAGACGTAAATGTTTTCTTCTCTCCACCTATGCGCACTNCGCGGCTCCTTCTACTACAAAAACTGGCGGTTAGGTTTGTACAGCATATTGTTGCTATTCGATGTTTGTGCCCGAAAAGCAATTGCTTGCTTAAATAAGGGCTTGAGAAGCGTTCTTGACTTGTTTTGGTTCAGCTGCTGATATGTGCTGTTTTTATACGTCAAGTCTCTCAATAAAGTGATTCTGATTCTGAGGTTACACGAGCAAGATTTTCCATGTTTCATGTCTGAAGTAGTATTGTAGATGCATCAGTGTAACATGGCAAGCGTTTCCATTGGATTTGATGTAATGATCATCAGTATACTAGTGGACCCGTACTTGGAAGATTCAAACAAACCAAAGTATTCTAAATTTTATTTCGCATATCAGTCGTAGCCTTCTCGTACATAGAAAAGATGGTTCTTGGGCTAAATATCGCCCATTTACCCAATTGGCTTCTTTATTATCGATATTTAAGCTTGAAAACGCTTAATACACAACGTTGACTTTCATTATTTTAGGTATGTTATAATATAGGTAGTTTCCAGTAGCTGGGAAAAGTTACAGGTGTATGCACAGAGCATGACGCCATGCATAGAGCATGACGCCATGCATAGAGGATGGCGCAGAGAATGAGAACGGTCAATAAAACCTCATTAACAAATTCAAATTCTGCGTAACACATGTTTTACGGCAATTCCATGACGTAATTTACTTGACATCAATGATTTGCAATGCTGATTCTCAACATAATAGTTAATGAGTTTTTATTCTGATACTGTTTATTTATTTTTGGACTTGTATATTATATAGTGCAAAATTTATCTATATTATGTAGTGCGAAAAGCCCTTTAGCATCAACAATGTTGCTCAATTTATCTTCGGCTTAGTATTGCACCGCCGCCGACACTGAGAACGCTCACACAATCATGGCGTTTGCAAATAAATAGGGCGCGTCGGTGCAACCTGCTTGGAGTTAATAAATATGGATAAAATGTTTTTGATAGCTTGAATATCAATTACAAAAGAGTTAATAGGGTAAGTGGGCAATAGTTAACACAATAACCATCTTTACTATGTACAAGCGAGTACGAGTTATGTGCAAGCCTATAAAATTTAGAATAGTTTGGTTACCTTTTAAAGAGTTTGGCGCGCTTGCTGCCGGGTATGGTGGTCTGAAAAGGAAGTTATCTGACTTCAAAAAGGACTGCTTATCTTACAGTGAAGGCAACAGAGACTGTAGCATATTACAGGCAGGAAGGGCGGTCACTCACCCAGAGTGGAGGCGGCGTTGAGGCAGGTCTTGATGGTGAAATCTTCCTCCTTTTCCAAAGCCACGGGCAACAGAAGGCAGTCCCTGAGCGCCTCGTTGATAACCCGACGGTAGTAGAGATCGCCATTGTCAGCCTCCAGCGAGTGAAACTCGACGTCAAGAGAATACTTCTGGCAGCTGTCGACGAGTGCCGTGCCTGAGGTGGCCACCTTGAATACAAATTATACATTATAACTGTGCATGAAGTGGGCATCTTCAACGGAAAACACTACAGTGCCCGCGCTGTCAAAAATAACCGAGGAATTTGTGATGACACTTCTTCTCTAATTATACTTTCATCCTAATGTGCTCCTGAAGGATACGCTACACCGGCTATCGCCACGAGCGATAAGTACTCTATAGTTCAATTCACTCCTTCCTTCCCTTAGATAATATGCAAAAAATAAGTTTACATTAGTAAGTAGTGAAGCATCACTGAACTTAATTAGATCCCAACCCAGCATCTTATTTACGGCATGGTACAACTTCAGTGCATGAAATTTTTGTGTTCAAGCGAAAACTGCTTCGTCATGAGAAGAAAGTTTTTTTCTGAGATTTTCCCGCTCTAGAGCCAGCCCGTTGATGTGGCACGAGTGTCACGTCTACGGATCTAGTGCACGTAGGGCGTGGGCGGCCAGTTAAGTTGGGATGTCGTGGTGGATGGTAGTGCACGTGTCTTCTCTCTGGCGGTACGCGTTTTCTGAGTGTCTCCTGCAGCTTTGATCACTTACAACATCAGCTGTTGGAGGCGGAGAGCCTCGTAGGTGCCTGTTGGTACGTTCTGAGCGGTGGTGGCGCAGGAGAGACCTAACTGGTGGCAAGGCTACCCCAGGCAAGGAAGGGAGTTTGTCTTGGGTGAGCTTGGCGTAGGCTGGCCAGCTTGCCTTCACGAGTAAAGGGTGTGCTTTGGAAGCACGAGCACGGTGTGTGAGAAAAGTTTTGCGTTGCAGGCGGTTAGTAAAGCCGTGCTACAGTTGCACTCAGTTTTTCGAGACATTTGACCTAGTGGAGGTTACCAATCCCGTTACATTTTTAGGCTATCGCGGCATGTTATATCCACTCAAATACAAGAATTTTACATGTAATAGATCCCCTCGAATCTAGATATTTTCATTGAGCCAAGATGGCGGTGGCAAGAAAGGCTGCGGCGGCTAAGAAGGCTGCGGTAGCTGAGGCAATGGCGGGTGTGACGGCCGAAGAGGTTGCGTCGGCTGGTGTTGACGGTTCAGGGCCGTCAGCGTCGGCCTTGGGCAAGCGGGGATTGCTTGTGGGTGTTTTCGCTTTGGCTAACATCCTTACTCAACCGCGGGGACCGATTACTGATCGGTTGACAAGGAGGTTACCGGTATTGACCGGTGACGGATTTCTTGACGTGCTTGAGTAGCTGGCGGACCTCGAGAGGTGCTGCCAGTTGGAGCGTGAGGCTCCAGCCGACGTTATAGATTTTATACACGGCGGCAATGCTGCTCGAGTGTATCGCTGTATGACGGTCGATGATGCTTCCCAGAGGGAAGTGATTAAGAGTACTCTGACGGCTGAGTACGCATTGCCTCTGGGGGCTGTTCACCGATTTCCAACTTAGAGCCGAGGAGTCGGTGGATGTGTACCTAGACCGGATTTGGCTTTGCGATCAAGTTCTACGAGGGCCACTCTACCAGCCTTATACGATTGGGCGGTCGCGCGTGTGGACGTGTATATTGGTATATTGTCATGTTCGATACAATTATTTCGAAGCTGCGTGATCGTATGTCCGCACGGAGAGCCGGTGACGGGCGGAGCCAAGGGGCACGGCCTGTGGCATATCTCGTTGCTTCTGGGAAGCAGAGCAATGATCACGCTCTCCTTGAGGGAACGCACGATGGCGTCTTTTTAAGAAAGGAAAACCTGAGCGGTGCAGGTCTGTTGCGAAGCGGTCTGGGACTGCTCGGAGCAATTGGCAAGACGACCAGTGGTCGGCGACCTGTTGTTCGTGCTCTGTTTAACGGGTGTTGGTTCCGGTGTCTAGTACTCCGGGAGGGAGCGAGCGGACTGTGGTGTGTCCGAAAGTGGTGAAAGGACGACGTCTCAGGCCGGGGCGACCGTTGATAACGGTGGACGGCAGGACCCCCATGAAGGGAAGCACTTTCGTTTGGTCACTGGGTTGCAGGTCACAGTTTCGGTGTCACTGCATTCGAGATGACGGAGTTGGGGAGCCTTGGCGTTGACGGGTTCCTAAGTGGCGATGTCATCGACCACACGGGGGGGGGGGGGGGGGGGTTGTCAGGAAGGACTGATTCGAAGTATTCATTGTCTGAGGGAATCCCCGGTCATTCGGATGTTGCTGGGTGCCTGGGATTGGGTACGGCTGCACTGAAGTGCGGGCCAGCTCGGTGACGAAGTACGGCTCGGTTAGTGCCCCTGCGCCCTTTGAGCTTAGCGACCCTGATTTCATTGTTACGTTTGCTAACGGCCGTTGAACCGTCAAGTGGCGGTGGACTAAAAAGCCTCTCGTGGGGTTGCAAACTCGCATCGCTGAGTACAAGTCAACTCTAGCGCCCAGTGTGCCCGAGCGTTATGAAGCAGATATTTAGTGTTGGATTTCGAAAGGTAAGCTGAAAAAGGGAGACGGACCTGTGCAGGGAATCATCTCGTTGTTGGCCGTTGTTCAACCGACGAAGGTTAAGGTACGGTCCTGCATGGACTACCGAGAGCTGAAATACTTTGTTGAGTGTCACACAGGAGAAGATGTGGTCACGGTGTGCAGCGAGAAGGTCCGGAAGTGGCGGCAGCTGCGAGGCGGTGAGCTGAAGGTCATTGAGCTGAAGTTGGCGTACCTGCAAGTTCACGTGTCCGAGGACTTGTGAAAATATCAGGTCGTGGAGTATTAGAGTGTCCCTTATGCTTTGGCACGTTTGGGGTGCGGCCTTTCCTGTGCACCTTGAATCATGACCGTAAATCTTGGAAAAGGCCTGTCGATGGACGACCGCATTCGGCCTGGAATGGACCACTATTTCGATGATATTGTCGTTCAGGAGTCCCTGCTCAGTGCTGTGGAGATCCGGGAGCATCTAGCTAAGCACGGGCTTGAGAAGAAGGAGCCAGAGAGTCTTGACGGGGGCCGTTTGTTGGGAGTATCTCTGAAGAAAGACTTCCACGGGCATCTTAGGATATCGAGGTGTCAACGGCGCTGTTTGAGGTAGGTCTAGCGGGAGCCGGATTGATGAAGAAAGGATTTTTCTCCAGTGGGATCGATTAGTTAGTCACTTCCCGGTGGCCGGGTGGCTGCGACCGTATTGCAGTTTCTTGAAACGACTGGGATGCAGCGGTGCTTTGGATAACCCGGTTGAGTGCTCGGTCAGCAATTTAGCTAGCGGTTGCTGGCACAGGCCCGTCGGGAAGATCTTGGTGGAGGCGTGTGGGGCGTTAGTTCGTACGGTAAGGTGGTCGGGTGGACTGATGCCAGTTTCCTAGGGATCGGTGTGGCCTTGGAGGTTGATGGACGCATTGTAGACTCTACAATGTAGAGGATGCATTGTGACTCCGAAAGGAGTCAGACTACTTGTATATCAATGTGGTTGAGGTAGAGGTCGTCGCACACGGAATAAACCTGGCGATTGCGTGAGGGTTCGAAGCCTTCACGGTTGCCAGTGATTCACGGACGGCTGTCAATTGGATGGACAATACCATCGACAAGCGCAATCACGTTCGTACGAAGTGTACGGCGGAGATGCTTGTGAAGCGTCGCCTAGGAGTGATCGGAGAGACGATCGCGGAGCATGATCTGGCGGTGGTTGTTCGATTTGTTTCGAAACTCGGAAACAGGACTGACCAGATGACCAGGGTTCCTAAGAGGTGGCTTGGTTACCGAAATGCCGGTGAGAGCGCTGCCGAGGTATCTGCAATGCTTGCCACTGCAGAGAGTTTGGAAGATGTCATTAATTCAGCGGATCATTCGCGGCACCGTCTGGGCATCGATCGTCCGTTTTATCCTGATCGACAGATTCGCAGTGATTTGTCGCGTGAGCAGGTGAAACGAGAGTTGGCAGGGTGCGAGGCATGTCAGCGGATCGACTCTGCTGTCCGGGGGGAGGGAACTTCGTGGGGCGGGGGGTGTCTTGCTGTGGATAGGAGTTGGCGCCGGGTTGCTATTGCCCTAACCCATTATGGTGCCGCACTCTATCTGTCTGTGGTGGACTGTCGACCCTCGCGTTTCACCATCTGTCGAAAGTTGCCTAATGAGATGGCAGGCAGTATCGTCGCTCAGCTGCCGCAGGTTGTAATGGAGCTGGGCCGTGCGATGAATTGTTACTGGATGATTCGACGGTGTTTCAATCGACGATTATAGGCAGTTTGGTGATGAGTGAGGGATTTATTTCTATGAGGTTCCGTGCCGCTTAGGCAACGAACGGGAACGCGATCTTCGAGAAGAGCCATCGGACGATGAAGAGAATTGCCGCTAGAAGAGGAATCACCCCGGAAGAGGCCACATTTCGGTACAACGTGACGCCTCGGGTGAGACACCGAGGGCTCCGTCCCTTCAAACGGTATTTTCAAATACCGTTGGCAAGTGTCGGTCGATGTCAACCTCCTAGAGGTTGACGAACGTGTCACTAGCAAATTTACTGTTAGCGATGAGGTATGGGTAAAATGTTCCCCACCGACGTCCACCAAGCAGTGGTCGTCCGGTGGGATGACCGGAGTGGTATCAAAGCACGTAGTGTGCATTGACAGTAGGCCTAAACGCGTGCGTTACATCAGGAGACGTTGTTACGGTGGCGATCGCGGCAGGGTTTTTGCAAATGATGCTCGCGCTGCAGAGGCCTCGGTGCCTGTGACTGAGGTCGCGAGTGGCAACAGCGGTAATAACTTGGAAGCTCCTTTCCGGTGGCCGGAGGAAGCTGTAGGTGACGCTTCGATCAGGGTACCGGCTGTACTCCTGGAAGATCATGTGTCGGCTGAGGAGCTTCAGCCTGAGGAAGGTGGCGGAGGAGAGGCCGCTGGGGACGCTCTCAATGAGCCAGCGCCATTGAAGCGGTCGAGGAGAGGGCGACTGGCGTCCAACGTAGCTCGATGAATATGAGACTTAGTTTCGTTAGAAACCTGGAGAGATGTTTTCCCTCTCTAGAGGTAAGCCTGCCGATGTGCCAAGATTGCCACGTCCACGGGTCTAGTGCCCGTGGGCGTCCAGTGTAAGTTGGATGTCATTGTGTACGTGTCTTCTCTCTGGCGTTACGCGTTTTTGAGTGTCTTCGGCAGTTTTGGTCACAGACGGCATCGCTGTTGGAGGCGGAGCGCCTCGTTGGTGCGTGTTGGTACGTCCTGAGGGGTAGCGGTGCAAGAGGGATGTGACTGGTGATAAGGCTACCCCAGCCAAGGTAAAGAAGTTGCCTTGGGTGAGCTTGGCGTAGGCTAAGCCGGTGAAGGCCAGCTTACCTTCACGAGTATATGGCGTGCTTTGGAAGCATGAATACAGTGTGTACTAGTAGTTTTGCACTGCAGGCGGTTGGTGAAGCCGTGCGACAGTTGCACTCAGTTTTTCGAGATATTTCACCTGGTGGAGGTTGCCAAAAACCCTTACATATCTTAGAAAGCAAGCTGGAGAAATAATTACTGGCTGCGTCTATTAAACAGTAAAATATCGCTTCCTCTGGCTCTGGGCTTCATCTACTCAAATGGAAGTCGTGAACTGAGAGCAGGTATAGTTTTAGTGTATGAAGAAAGTAATAAAAATCAGACTTCGAAGTTTTAGGTACCTTCATTTTGTTTGGTTTGCAAAGCTGGCTGGGCATTAAGTGCGTGCAGTTTTAAGGACAAAGATTCCCGCTCAGGCCACCTTTTGCAGTCTGGTATAACTAGTGGACCCGTGCGTGAAAAAATTCACGTAATAATCGATATGTTTGCCTAATTTCAACAGACTGGTGCGGAATCTTCTCTTCTCTTAACGGCTTCTTTATTTTTTTCATTGATCCTTTATCGTGTTCTCATCCTTTGGTCTTCTATATTGACAGGGAGAAGTAAAATCTTGAGTAAAACACCCCAACAAACTTTTACAAAATGACAGCTTATATGCAATGTGAGGGCTCCGTAGCAATGATACCGTTGATAAATTCTTTTCAATTCAGATACCTGCTTCATCTGAAGTGCTGAAATTTTGGCCTATGAAGAGAAAACTGCTCCGTCAGATAAGAAAGACAGTACCGTAAACTAGAAGACATAATTGTCTACTGCTCGTGAAAATTCATCCAACTCTAGAGAGTTTTGTTGACCATCTACCGAAATTATATCTCGTGACCTGCGAAAAAATTTCTAAAAGCAGACTTCAGAAGCTACATTTACATTGCTTCGATTTCAAGAAGTGTTTCAAGCAAGAAGTGCATTCAGACAAAACGATAAGGATCCCACTTTCACCATCTTGACACCTGGTCATCGATCTACATGGTAACCAAGTAGCCTCTATTAAAGCTCCTTGGTAAAACACTGCTATTAAACGTGGATGCGATACCAGTCAGCTTATGTGCAATGTAAGTGCGCCGTAGCCAAGATGCCGTTCCGTCTTCGAAACTCAAATAGCTGCTTCAATAATCGAGGAGCTGAAATTTTGGTTTATGAAGTGAAAACTGCTTCATTAGAGAAAAACAGTAAGCTTGAAAAAATAATTGTCTACTGAAAAATCATCGCATCGTGAGTAGCGCGCTCCGTATCTTGTGCCCAATTTATACGTCGTGGCATGTGAGAAAACAATGTTGTAGAATCGGACTCCAGAAGTTGCATATACTGTTCCGATGTCAAGAAGTGTTTCAAGAAAGAAGTGTATTGAGATAAAGGGTTTCGCCAATTTTTGCAACCTTGTCATTGATCTGTATGGAAACGTAACTCCATTATAAAATCTACAACCGGGCCTATTTTTCGCCTATCTGTTGCCTTAAGAGCGGACACGAAATAAATTTATACACGAAGCGTTTTATTGTATAAAAGAAGATTTTCGCATACCGGGTTCCATCAAAACGCACCATAATTACAAAATCTACAACCTGACCTTCTGCGCGTGTCTATTTTATTACACGCGTGACACGAAAGACACAAACATATAAATATATAAACATATGAACATACGACAGTGTTTCTTATATTGTACTGATTGCGACACAGTTTGAAGAGAGCACTTAGAACAGGAATTGATACGATCGCATCCAGTATGAAAATTAGCGTTCCCTGTAGGCGAAAAAGTGAAAATCCGAGACTGTAAGTCCTTCTCCCGCAAGATTTAAATATAACCAGAGCATCACAATTAACGGATATGCCCTAACTTATTTGGTAATGACAAGAACATGCACATCAGCTACGAAGAAAGAACCTCAGAAGCATACCCAGACGAGGCTCGTTGTCCACAAGAGTGGTCAACGAAAGCTTCAGTTGTTTGAATATCTCGCTGAAGTAGACTACATAGAGAATTCAAACTCTCTCAAAACTAGAACGCCTCGCGGCGAAAGACCATCACCCGCGCTAGAAGGCAAATTCAACGTAGTAATTTTTTGATGAATGAGGTTAGGGCACAGCCCCAATCCCTGCCTGAGTAGATCTTTAATAGTAACATAGGAAAAAAAGCAGAAGCCTCGTGGCGTAAGACGATCTGCCTTTGTGAAGTTAAATTCGCCGTAGAGGCGGAAAATTCAATGCCATGATTCTTGATGGACAGCTAGGCCTAGTTTTTTTGGCATGGGTCACATCTAGGTCAACCCACCAAACTTCCTACAAAAAATTATGAACATTCATCAACTCCGACCATTTCTTCGGTGGAAAGACAAATTTACTAATATACAAATACATATATATTTAAATCTTCAACGAAAACATGATCACTTCTCCCACTTCTTCGCGGGTAATAATCAAGTGAGATGTTCGAAAATGATTAATTGGCCCACGCTGGACAGGCGGCATAGATTTTAATTTTATTTAGCAGTGTTATATTAGGCGAACCAACTACGGGCCGAACCAGCAGCACCGCCATTGGTGGAATGGGAAGAACATTTAGCAGTTGATGCTCTCGTGGGGCGAACCCAACGCTGCGGTACTCACCGATACGACGCTAGGCTGGCTCGCAGCCGGCAGCTCCTGCCGAAAAAGAGAAGGCGAGTACTGATGACTGACTAATTGTGCGAAACTGCGACTTACAGGTTAAACCCATACGGGAAAGTTACCTATGGTTCATTGATGTCCGATTCCACTCATGAACTAAAAAAGGGGAAAAATAAAACACGTCGACGAGTATTATGTTGTATTGGATAATTATTGCCAAATATTTCTTAGCAGATTTACAATAAAACAACAACCTGCCATCTCTAGTATACAGAAAATACTCAAAATATTCCAGAGCTGAATGAGTTTTTTATTTTATTTTGAAGATCCCATCCTTCTCTAGAAAACGCAATAATTTCCACGTATATATGACGGTAAATTGAATTAAAAAGCACTAGACCTCAATAATAGCTACTCATAAAGGTGAACATTTACAGAGTATTAACACTTTATATAATTATATGTAGTTGCAATTATGGTGGATAATTCCACGAGCCAACTCCTTAAGGGTATGCCTTAAGCCCGCTGCAGACGATAGACTTTTTTCCTATGTTTTCACTTCAACGCGTTCGAATGCTTCATACCATCGCGGCAAACAAGACTATTTTCCGAAAGTTTCGATAAAATGTTTACCGTCATTTCCGCTGGCTTAGTAAGTGTCACTACTGCAGTGTCTGGTGTCTTTTCAAATTTTCAGGGTATATAGTCTCAGAAAGCAGTGCTCATATTTGTTTTGTATACAGATACAGCAACGCATTCGAACGCGGTGAAGTGAAAACCCAGGACAAAAGACTATCGTCTGCAGCGGGCTTTAGAGTGACCA
>LQNS02277964.1:7417941-7429221 GCA_001587735.2 Parhyale hawaiensis | reverse complement strand
CAGCATGAGTGCAGGAAAAGGAGGTCCCACTGTACGCGACCTGGACACGAGCATAGTCTTAGTCTTGCCCGCATTTAGCCTCATCCCCCACCTAGAACACCAGGAATCAATCATTTCCAAATCATGTTGAATAGATTCTGAAACCTCTAATCTATCCCTAGGCTTATCGCAAACAGCCAGCAAAGTAACATCATCAGCGTAACCAGCTAGTAACTTGTGCTGAATTTATTCCACTATCTTAGCTTCTGTGGATAAAAAGAATCTATTTCAGCAGGCAATTGATTTGAGTAGAGCGAAAATATTGGTATTTTTCTATGAATATAATAGCTAGTGATTTGCAACTATTAATGATTCTTCTCAGGGGGGCCGGAACCGGATTGCAGGAGGGGCAATAGCGGGCAGCATGTGCCCTCTATTCATTCGCTTAACTATTCATTCGTTTAACTCAAGGTAAAAAATACATTTAATCTGATAACCACAAGTAGTTTTAGCACATACAGTACGTGTTACATAAAAGGCTCTCCGGCAATATTTTCATCAGATTCTAAATTACGCATCTACAAGTGTCTCAAATTCGAGTCGTACCATCACGAGAAGACCCATCGCACATACTGTACGGTATCCATGCGTAATATAGAAAATCAAATTAGTGATGCATCACGTGAACATGTTTTACTGATACTGAATGCATTTGTGGGTATTTCAATTCTAGAAAAAATGTTGCAAACGAGATCGATAAAAATACAAACAAGCATCACGTAAAACTCAAGGATATGGAAGACACATCGCAATGAGGTATAAAGCGCACTTTATCTGATATCGAGCCTGTTAATGCATCAAAAGTAAGTCGTGTTGATGCTGAGATTGTTACGCAGATGAAAAACAGCTTAATGCGCATAAAAAAATTACCCAGTCCTGGAATATATTGGTGTTTATCATCCAATTGAGCGCAAGCAAACTAATATTAGACTTATGACTTTACCCATAAAATCGCGAGCATTCGAAAACGTACGCATTTTTGCGTTCGTCTTAATTTTTATATGGCATGCCTACATGTGATATAACACATGTCTTTTTTACGGTAATAAACTCCCATATTGATGTTTTATAAACTACTTGACTTAGTTTCCGCATTTGTCTGCTTAGGTGGGGGAATATACCTTAGTAAAATAGCAGAATGTCACTTGAGTTGTGACGGTGGAAGTATACTCACAACTCATAGTGATGTTAATGTTAATACTTGTGCGATTCGTGAACCTAGACTGATTTGGTCGGGATTCGCTCGAAGTGTTTCCTATACCTATGCCTACGGTATTAGCCAATAGCTGCGATGAATGTAGAGTATTGGCAGTGAAACCTAAATGGTATGGTTTGAGTCGTCAGTGATAAGTTGGACTAGCGTGTTTTTTCTGGTCCGATATGGGAAAATGATCAGGGCCGCAGTGGCCTAGTGGTTAGAGCGCTCGCTGCTGCATCAGCAGGTTGAGCTTTCGAGTCCCGCAAGCGTCATTGGTTTACGGCAAGAAGGGCATCCGGTGAATAAAGGGCCTAAGCTCTTGTAAAGTCCTGGCATGAGCTGGGCACCGTCCAAGCCCGTAACCCTTACTTGGGAAGATGGGAGATCGTGACGTAAATGCGATTCATATGGAAAAATGATCCAGTGATTCCACGCTCTATTACACTTAGTTTAGTAGTGTAGTGAATATGTCAATGTTAGTTTCTATGGGTACCTCGAGCCGTATTTGAGAAAAAAAATGTATGTAAAAAACATTGTATGTACATTAATAGAAGTTTCGCGATTCTATACCAATAAGTGTGTATGAGACCAAAATAGGACATAAGCAATTATATTATGCATGTGTGAGGTAGAGTTGGTTTCCGATGATACCACTCATACGTTGACAAATATAGTGTATAAACATTTAGACTTGAAAATACAAAAATAACGAAAAACTATACTTGGTAAACCAGTATGGGTGATATCAAACTGTATCTGAATAAAAAATGACCGTATATTCAGTGTGAGAAAAGAAATATACGATTAAATAGTATGTAGTAGAAAAGAAGAGTTGCTATTTGTTGACAATAACTCGTAATATTTGGATGGTAAGAAAAACTGCAAAAAATAAGTAACGTGGAGGGAAATTACTGAGTCGTTAGTTGAAAAACCAGCTAGCTAAGTATCTGCTAAGCACCTTACTTTTCGTTTTTTACCGGAATGTATAACGATATGCTGCCATATATATTCTGGCGATGGAATATGTATATGTGTAATTGTATTTTTCACTGCATAGTATATTTCTTACATAGCAGAAAAGTTATTTCAATATATAACCATAAGATGTTTCCACCATCTCAAACTTTGACCCTAAAGCTGTATGAACTTCTCACCTGTCATAGGTTTTCAGATACAGACCTAACATACACTCACTACATATATACTGTATATGCTTGGTATGTTTCCAAATGTTCGGTGTTTTATCATATTCCAGAGAGCAGAATAAGCATGTCGATGAGTGAAGTTTTCAATATAATGCGTTCATACACTAAATATTCCATATTTTAGACTAGTTTAGGCTAGATATTTCACGAAACACCAATGAATTTTTCATTTCAAATGACATTAAATTTATAAACTGTTTCATTCATTTAAGATTGACGAACATTTTGAATGAGCTCAAATTATATTTTCATTGTCTAATAGACTTTTTCGAACAAATTCAGCGAAGTTCACTTTAACTGAAGTAAACCTAAATTTATTGCATCTGATTTTCAAATTTGAATACAATCCAGCTAAAAAAGCTGAAATGTCATTTTAATTACTCGAGCTTCAACTAAAACAAGTGGAAAATTTTTTAAACTGAAATGCCATCCTTAATTTAAACTGAGATTTAATGAACAAAAAACTGATGTGAATGATGAAATTTGGAAGTCATATAAAACAAGTCCAGTAATACGTCTAGCACCTAGGTGAAATTATTCCTGAATTTTCACAAATTGGCAGTGAAATACAATTGTGAAACTGAAAGTTACTTTTGCTGAAAGAAATTTCATTATAATTCAGTATATTCTATTTTATTCCACTTGAATATGCATTATGTTAACCGAAGAGCCGTTACGACGAAATAAATTTTGCTGTAAATTAGTTACAATAGCATTAGAAAGTTGAGGTATCATGTACAGTGCCACAAGGAACATGAGGTATCAAGTACCGGGAGGAAAATAAGGTCTCAAATACCATAGAGAAATTTCGATTCACTTAGATGCATCAAAATTACAAGTATTTTTGCCCTAAAACCGAAACACTCAAGTGCATCATAAAAATAAAGTGCATCGTGATGATACATATAGGGTCTTGTGATGCACTTGGCACGAATTGATGCACTTATGTGTTTCGGTTTTATGACAAAGCCGCTAATGCACCAAGATGCATCGTAGACAGGTAAAATTGATGCACCTGAAGAGACCAAACTTGTTAGTATGTAACCGCTTCTCGCTTCTCACGTGTAACAAAACTAAAAGACTTTTGTTCACTTCCTTTTTGCGGAAATATGTTTTTTTTTTGTCTGCTACGATGACACACCATACTACGCCATGGCACACCTGCGTACATCCTGATGCTTCTACGTAAAATTTTAAATTATTCCACATTGACCAAAGTATGAGATTTATATTTTGTGAGCTGCAGCGGCCACTGTTCTATCGGCACTTGATCAGCTGAGAGCAGGAACATCTGCGTCGTGTCTGACCCAGTCCTGGAAGCTAAATGATGCCGAGAGACACATTGAGGAGGAAGGGGTTGAGAGAGCTGATAAACCATCATCGCAATAGTCTATTCAACCGCCAGATGCACATGTGAACTCGGTGTCTGCAGAGCTCTCGCTCCCAGAGCAACGTGTTACAAAACTGAGTCCAGGGATACGGGAAGATATCATCTCACTTATTCTGTGTTTTCTTGAGGCAGTAACTTTCGCAGATGC
The DNA here is from genome assembly GCA_001587735.2 of Parhyale hawaiensis. NCBI lineage: Eukaryota > Metazoa > Arthropoda > Malacostraca > Amphipoda > Hyalidae > Parhyale > Parhyale hawaiensis. The sequence continues at coordinate 7,425,241 of LQNS02277964.1, read as the reverse complement.
AGCACATTTAATCCAAGTTTTTACGCTTTCGATTTTGGGGCGGAACAAATACTTCGCCTAGGCTTGATCTATTCTAAAATTTAATTAGTTTCTTTGGCTTCTATCCAGTGAATTCAGTCAGCGTTGATCCTAAAGTGCTTGTCCGCAGGACTTCCAGACAATCTATGGAACTCTTGACAGCAGAGTGTTCAGTCGGCCCAACGTAATCGATTTGCTTGTAATACTTTCAACACGATTCTATATGAGCCAACGCTTCTGTCCGAAGCTCCAAACACGTAAAGCATCGAAGTTTCATTACATCGGTAGATTCAAAGAGCAGATACTGTTCATTCTCCGCAAATGACTAAAGGTAAGAAATAAAGAAGAGCAATTAAGTGCGCGCAAAGAATTCTCCCGGTCATGCTGATAAGTGCTTCAAGCAAACACATTTGCTTGAGAAACCTTAAGAAACATCTGTGTACTGAAGGTAGTATATGCAGAGAACTTACTAGGAAATGTTTTTCAGTAATTCAGCTACAAATCATACCTGGGTGATGTAGGTTTTTGGACTGTACAATCTCCTTGGTGGTCCTCCAAACCAAGTTAAATGGCTAAAACACTTGTTACCTCCGCCAAGGAGGTTATGTTTTCATCGTGTTTCTCTGTCTGTCTGCCTATTTGTCTGTCTGTCACCAGATAACTCGAAAAGTTACGAACCAATTTTGACGAAATTTACAGGGATTGTTAGTTTAGTCAAGGTAAATGGTCAAAAGAACAAATTTTTGACGTCGTCTTTACCTACCTAGGACACATTTTCGACAATAACGGTGCTAGACCCAGTCCAGAGACGATAAGAGCAATTATTGATGCTCCAGCACCGACTAACGTAAAACCAGTACAAAACTTTGTGGGCTTGTGTAATTTCTATCACTGGTTCATTAAAAACTTCAGTACTGTGTTTGCTCTATCGTACGCACTGCTTGCCAAAAAATGCAAGGTTCTCTTGGGGCAAGGAACAAGAAAATTGTTTCCAAAAGATTAAAGACTTATTTAAAGGTAAAAGAGTGCTGAAATTTTTTGACCTTGCCTTACCTACTGTACTAGAAACAGACAGCTCCAGTTACGGTTGCGCGGCCGTCCTTTTACAATTGCATGACTGTCAATGGTTTCCATTACAGTTCGCTTTCCGAACGTTCAATGCAGCTAAGAGATATTATGCACAAATAGATAAAAAAGCCAATGCAGTACTATTTGGTTGTACAAGATTCTGCGAATTCCTCCTAGGCCAATCCTTTCGAATAAGAATCGATCACTGCCCTTTGTTAAAATTGCTAGGACCTAGACAGAGTGTACCTGTAAATTGTTCTGCTAGAATGCAGAGATGGGCCTTAAGGCTTACACAATTCAACTATGAATTGGAATGCGTTCCTGGTGACAAAATTGTCAACAGCGACTGTCTAAGCAGACTTCCCTTGAAAGAAACAGTTGATGTCATTGAACCTGCAGAAATTGTATTTCTTGTAAATAGACTAGAGGAGCATAACCTCGATTCTAAAGACATCAAACGGTACACAGATGAAGACGAAGATTTGTCTAAGTTACGACAATGTGTACTAAATGGTTTTCCATGTAAAGTTGATCCATCTCTTAGTGCATATGTTAAGTTCAAGGATGAGTTATCCTTATTAGACGGTTGTGTCATGTGGCGTAACTGAGTTGTTGTTCTCACAGCGTGTAGAGATAAAGTACTGGTACAATTGCACAAAAACCATCCAGGAATTCATGTAATGAAAGCTATTGCGCGTTCTCTTGTGTGGTATCCTAAGATTGACCACGACATTAAAAATATTGTAAAAACATGTCGTTTGTCAGCAAAACTCTACGCTAACTAATCAAGCCACAATAGTTCAGTGGCCAACTCCTGAAAATAAATGGAGTCGTTTACACATAGATTATTTCCTTGAAGTGAACAAAATATTTCTCGTTGTAATTGATGCACTAAGTACATAGAGTGTGAAGTAACACCTTCAGTCTCAAGTGCAAATACCATCTCGGTATTACGTACAATTTTCAGTAGAAATGGCCTGCCAGACACTATTGTGTCCGATAATTCAAGCAGAGTTTCAAATTTTTCGTACTAAAAATGGAATTCGTCATGTGACGTCAGCAGCAAATTGTCCATTCTCTAACGGCCAGGCCGAAGGAGCTGTACGAGTAATGAAAGATCTATTAAAGCGTGATACACAAAGTACCTTGAGCGCGCAATTAACGAACATTCTTCTGTATTACCGAAACACACCGCATTGTACAACTGGTATAGCTCCGTCCGTAGCTCTTAAAGGACGATTGTACATTACTGTTAAGGAACGTCTGAGTTCTTTGTACGCTGGGAAACAACCAAAGATGGTAGATATTTTTATTTTTAATGTTGGTGATGATGTACTAGCTCTCAACTTACGAGATGGCAACAAATGGCTCGAAGCTGTGATATTAAAAATTCTTGGTGTCAGTACCTATGGGCTATGAGGTATACGTTAAAGACATTGATAAGACCTTAAAAAGACACTTCAAGCAACTATTGCCTCGTAAAGCATCCACCAACATTTCAGTGGAAAAAACTACGCCAGCCATCTCGAAAGTTCATCCTTATTTTTTGAGTACAAATTCGTGTACCGATAACATTGTTCCTGCGACCTCTGCACCCACGAGACGTTCTTCGCGAGTACGAAAACAAGTTGTAAGGTATCAATGTAAACCTTAGGCTGTGTACAATCTAGAAGAGGAGGGTGTGTTATACCGTATATGCGTTTCGCACATACAACATTCCAATGTGTTAGCCTTAACATCCAAATGTATAGACGCATTCTTTGTATCATGCGAGTTCATGTTTTGGCGGAAGAAGCCACCGTCCTTCAGGTCAGAGCGTCTAAGATAAAGAACCTAAAAGGTCGTTAATGACACCATACAAAAATGTCCCGGTTTACCAGCACTGCTCGTTGAGTGACGAGCGTAATTCTCATTGACTTTCGGGTCGAAAACTATCAGTAAAAGCTGTCTTTCAAACCTGTAAACAGAGTTTCGGAGATATTGTTATTCTCATAAACATAAAGTAATTTATCAACGGACTTCCGACTCGATTCTGGCGGAGGCAACCGGTGTTCTAAATGAAGCCGGCAATCATAGATATTTAAGGCGCTTGTGCTATCAAGCACCAGCTTAATCGGTACTTAGCATTACTGTACCAACATTGTATACTGCATTCTTCTTGTAGCACTGATTCAGATGTAGACCTTGTACCTTGTTGTCTGCATCTATCAAGTAGCATGTTGCTACTTATGATTGGATCACATCTTAAAAGTCTTGTATTCTAAGATGTAAATAAACAAGATCTTAACTACATTCCTTCACAAACCAGCACTGCAGCCTGATAACATTACTCGGCATTGAAGTTTTCTCTCACAGTCAAGTACGGTGACGAACTCAATTAGAACTCACGCACGCCCAGAAATTGAATATATTACAATCTGTGATTCAAGTCCATTGAGAGATTGAGATGAACTTATCTAATGTAGCCATGGGTGTGATCATATTAAAGCATTGGAGTGCTAACATACTGATTCACTTTATTGTGTTTATGTAATAAGAGGATTCTTCCTCCTGATTGTACAATAAAGCTAATGCTACAGAATTTCTTAATCAAAAATGACAGTTGAGAAACAAATTTGAGGAAACTGTAGGAAGCTGTGTATAGTGGCAGGTAAAACTATACCAACATTCCAAAAAACTGAAGAATAAAAATAACACTTTTGACAAATTACTTACAAAGTCTGAAAAATTGCTTCATAATCGCATGTCATAAGCCATCAGTGTTTTCACAGACCTCAACTTTGATTCAGTCCAAAAAATTCTGAATAATCGCATCTCTCTAGACATGTGATATTGCTAAAATGAAGAAAGTAAGTAACTTAGTTTATTACCCTAATAGTTCATTTTTAGTAAAAAAAAAGCGCTAATATAGACGTTGTGAAGAAATTTGCAGGTATAAGACCCACCTACTGGAATATTATGGTTCGCTAGTAGTTTGATGTAAGTGTAGTAGTAAATTATCAACAAATAAAATCATTGAATTTGTGTCACCATTAAACAACTCTGCAGATTAAACTGTGCTGCTAAGTCCTTGTGTTTTGATCAAATTTCATTGAAATTTGATTTAAATCATATTTTTCTGGTGAAATATTGCTCAAATGTCATTTTCTGCTGCATAAAGAGATTTAGCATTTTTAAAATATTTTTTTGAGGATATAGGAGGAAAACCTAGATTTAATTTGGCAACACTATATGTGACCTTATCTCGATTTTTAGGAATATTTCTAGAGTATTACGAATTTATTCGGTCCTAATCTCTTGTAAAAGTCGAGGGTTACATGTAATAATAATGTTTCTATAGCTCCAAATTGTTTTCTAGCAATAATATTTGGTAGCGGTAGATCAAACTGTGGTAAACCATGTTTGCCTAGAAAAACTGTCCTCCGTTACGAAGATCTTTATGTTTACTGTAAATAATTACATAAACCAGAGTACAAATAATTGAAACAGGCTATCCAAAAACCTACACGAAAAAATCATAGATCTTGAATCGGGTTTGCGTGGTAACATTGATGAATTTCTTAAGCAGCTGTTCAAATGAATATAAAAATTACAATACACTTTTTCGCTGATGTTGGTATTTCAGATCCTGCAGATATTATTATTATTAATAAAAAATTAATGATTTCGGAAGATATAGCGGACAGAGCCAACAATAACTGTGCAAAACAATTTTAGGTTTTTGGTAGGCATAGTGGGACAGGCTTACTGTTCATTTGTCAAAATTTTCAGCTACTTCCTCGCCTGAACATTCGAACAAATGCTAATCTTTCAATTCTTTTTTGAATTACCAAACGGAGATTTTCAAAGCCTTCACGTTTCTTTTTCTTCCGATTTGGACTATGATGAATTCAGAAAGTAGTGTGATAAATAATGAAAAATACGCTTCGGAAAGAAAATAAAGAAATATTTTTAGTTAGCTTTACGCTCCATCTAGGTTTTGAATAACAAGTGGTTTTGGGCAGTTCTTTATAAAATAATTTTAATAAAAATAGTGTCTGCTGATTAAATTGAAAGAAGGTCAGAAAAATGAAAATATTGAAGAAAAATAATCGTGCAGAAATTGTTGAAAATTATAATCACAAAGAAAATACGCATTAAGCTGAACCTATTTTATATTGTACAAAAAGAAACGGCTAGAAATCGAGCTCATAAAAATAAGTTAGTAGTAGAAGAGCGGCTTCAATATATTAGGGAGAGAGAGAGAGAGAAACAGAGAAACAGAGGATAGATGTCGCGAAACAAAGAGCAAAACTAAATGAATTATACTAAAGAGAATATATAATTCAACAAAAATCATTGTAACTGGCTTCGGCCGATTATTTTTCCGTAAATACTTGTTAGTTTCTGTATATCAGCATCTGTAATAGTTATTTGTAGAATCGGTGTTCATAATGGTATCATCTTTGAACAGAAAGGGGTGTGTTCCTAAAACATTAAAAAATGTATGGTTAGTGCATAAAATGCATTTTATCGAAAAACTCTGTTCGTAAATAACGTAAAAACCGATAACGAAGGGGACCGATAGTTATCTTCCAGTGGTAAATCCTTAACTTCTTCTTGCTAACTTTACGTGGGTTAGCCAATGCAATTTCATCGTTAAAATTTTACGTAAAAACTCAATTATCCCCGAAATTTAGGCAAAATCTTCAAATAAAGTGACGATTTTGTTATTCGTAATATTATCAGCAGTTCTCGTAAATCTCTCAAAAACTTCTTTTTTTCTTATTGAGTTACAGTCTGATAATCAATGAGACAGGCACACAAACTCACGAAAAATTTCACCAAAATCTGATTGATTGTGCCTGTTAACCATTCTACAAGTACCTGCAAATTTCATAAAGATCCGTTCATAATTTGTTAGCGATACTGCTGACAAACAGTAGCGCAAACACAGTGAGAACAAACGTAGCTAAAATTTAGATAGAGAATAGAGAAATAAACTCTGACATCAACATTACTTCCTTGGCAGAGGTAAACTAGACCATCACCCGCGGCAGGGGGTAACTTCAACGCCGTCATTTTTTATGGCCAGCTAATTATAGTTTTTTGGCATTGATCACATCTAAGTCAACGCACCTGACTCCTTACGAAAAAATATGAGCACAGCTCTACTCTTTTTATCTGTTTTTGGGTGGACAGCGAATTTCATCGCCGTCATTTTTGATGGCCAGCTAATCCCAAATGTTGGCATGGGTCACATCTAGATCAACCCACCAGACTCTCTGCAAAAGAATTATGAGCGTTGTTTAATTGCTCCGACCACTTTTTGGGTGGACATAGAAATAAATATATTTACATATATATATTTACAAATGTATGCATACTTAAATCTTCAACGAAAACATTTTCACGTCGTTCGCGGGTGATCATCAAACTCAGTTGAAGAAACTTCTCTCGAGCGATCGCAAACTTTCATGCCGAGCAATGACACCGCTTGAAATATCACGACAAATGATTGCGGCGCTCACCATTAGATGTCGGGCCCAGGTAATACTTAAAAATTCGTCATGGCGATCATAATGATTGAACTGTTAATGCAAGTGATCACGACGCTTGAAATAATACCACGAGCGATCACAATGCCGGCGACATTTCTCGTCATGCGATTACTTCGTTTGAAATTTAATGCCGAGCGATCAGAAGGTTTGAAGTTTGACGTTGCGCGACTTCAAGCAAATACATAATTTGCCCAACACGTTACTAGCTGTCAGCATCCGACCACCCGCGCATCGCCGATTTCGATTCCACTGGCCGTTACGCGCACAAGTTCTCACGCTGACCCACCACGATCAACATTTTCGGTCTTCGTCCCAGAGCGTACTAGTCCAGCTGCCCAGTCATTTCTGGACGAGCCAGTTGCCAAACTCTACGATCGGGTCCCGCCACATCAATCGTCGCCTTCACTGATCCGCACCGCACTGTGAACCAACCCTTCACTCGACGGGTGAAGTCGGAGTACTAATGCCTCCGCCTGTCATGGAGTACGTTATAACACGCGATGTGGCGCAGGTGTGCGTATTGGTAAAGGTGAGTTGGACGCCTGTTCCACCAGAGTAAAATAGGTAAAAGGTAATAAGACAGCTTCAACTTGACAGCACATCCATAATCGAAAACCCACACACTAGTTCGTGCTGCAAATCCCTATATATATATATATATATATATATATATA
>LQNS02277964.1:7320772-7333819 GCA_001587735.2 Parhyale hawaiensis | reverse complement strand
GCAGCGAGACACAACCTAAGCAGTACACTTTTGTTCCAAGGCCTCATTTTCAGTGAAGGGCGCGTGTAACTTTTTTAGGGAGGAGGGAGTGTACCCCCCCCCCCACGATCCTCCCCTGGCTACTCCACTGCAGGGAATTATGGATATTATAATCAACCAAGAGGATGGACTTGATATATCACATATCGAGTCAATGTGTTGAAGAATAAGTGTTGTGTTATCATGCTACAATATGAACGTTTCACGGGTCTGTCTGAAAGCCCTTGCAACGCCGTGAAAGTTTCACGGGTCCAGCTAGTCTGTATAATTACGCAATGTTCAAGCTTCGTAACAGTTCCGTTTTCACGAACGATTACGTCACGATTTCAGTATGAGATTTGGGTCATGTTTACAGTACACCTCATTAGATGAAATCATAAGTTCTTTAATTCATGATGGGTTTTGAATGACAGCTCAAGCCTCAACATAGTAGATAGTCAAGAGCGTCTTTTAGCAATGGTTCGCGCTTATTATGACAGTCAGAGTTGTCAGTTTGTACCTCAGCATCACTGGCAGCACATGGGGTTGGGGAACAATTTACCTCTCGCTGTCACCAGCAGCCGTGACTTGGGAAATGTACTATCGAAGCGAAATACCGCTACGAATAGGGTTATGCGCTAAATAAAATTTTTCTATTTTTTGCACGCTAAATAAGGCATAATTTCAATTTTTTTATGTGTTTTCGCCACTAAATTAACATTTTATGGCAGTTTTAGACTTTGTTTTTAATAATTTACACTTATACGCAGTCTCTAGAAAACACAGCTAGACGCTAGATGTGGTATTTTTCCCGCAAACCTATCTCCCAAATTTCCAGCTCTAGTGATTTTATTGCTAAACTGGTAACAGTGAACTTAGGTTTCTTACCAACTGGGTCAGCTCCCAGGACTGCTTTAAGAATGGCAAAGTTGTAGGATTCCACCATCTCATACCCGGCCAGTCGAGCTCCCAGACTCTCGCATGAGCTTCTCACGTGTGTCACGTTTCCTCCGATAAAGACGAAACTGTTGATGAAGTCGCACTCTCCGAAAGGCAATCGTATGAAAACAACTCCATCAGCGTCGAGGAACTGATCTGTGAGAAGGATGTCCGTGATGTTATGAAAATGGAAGCAATTACAGGCCTTACACGTAACCTAAACGTTTAGCTATAAAAAACAACTTCGAACAATACAATAAACCAGTAGTATTATGAAGCAAAGCCTGTTGACAGCGCGGGAACTGTGGATGTATAATAAAATAGCTCGTTGTTTCATTACTTGGTCATGGAGGATTAGATACCAGGAAAGGCAAGAGAGAAGTCATGACGCTGGCCAGGTAAAGAGGCCTCAAAAATGACCTTACTTCAGGCTCTACACCTACAACAGCAGCATGTCATGTGTGCCTAACTTATGTGCAACAGGTGCCGAGTTCGGGCGACTAGCCTGTCGAGTGATGTTTGTAGCATCCGGAGTGCTGAGCCGGCAATTGCTTCCCATGCGGAACTGGGTGGGGCACCTAGGAATGGGAGGGTGGGGGAGGCTCGGGTCGTTGAACCTTCCGTTTCGGCGTTATAGTTCTTAGCAACCTGTGGTCGGCTGCGACTGTACTTACTCCTCTGGGGCCAGTTGGCCTATATCTACAGCACGAACCAGTGCGTGTAGGTTTCCAAGTGGAGGCTACAGTCAAAGTTGACTTTACCTTTTCCCTTTCCCACATCTGATGCGCTGCTGATACGTGTAAATTTAATACTTTCTTTTCAACGCACGTTTTTCAATCGATTAAACTTCCGACCTCGTTATTCTTAATTAATCCCGCGTAATGATTTCTTATTTAAATTTCTTTGTAGTAATTTTAACTTCATGGTGAGCAACAACCAATTGTATTAATTTTTTTCCTAATCTCCAAATTTGGATCTAATGGGGTCACTGCTGGCAGCCACGATACGATGCTGAGAGTTTTCGTTGTGCTCTTTCCTTTGAACTCAATTTTCTTCCAGCTGCTTGGCTTTTAAGTATTTATAACATCAACTTTTTGCCACCTTGAAGGTAAATTTTGCAGTTCAGATTAAAGATTAGCTACACAAGTTTTGAAAAATTAGGAGATCAACCCTGAAGTGCCTAATGCAGCTAAGTACCACAGTAAGAACATCTATATATTATACGCTTGTACGTACCTACCTATCTTTTGTGTCACGCTCTTCAATAATAGATAGAGTGAAATCAGAGATTTGACTTTAATTATGATCCATTTCCCCCTACCACCTCTACCTACCACTTTTCCTTTTTTTTTTTTTGCAGCATTTTATTCGCTTTGCTGGCAGCAGACGGCATTTCTAATAAGGCCAGTTGCGTAGCCAACTAGCCATGATACGCCATCGGTGTACAGAACGGGTAGTGTTGGGCATCTTTGATCTTTAATCTTTTTGGCAAGAGAATGTGCTGCCAGGAAAGCATCCGCCACTGCAGTGCGATGTCTGAGCAAATGCAATAACATCTTGAGAATATAAGCTTACGTTTTTGCGAGTGAAGAAATTCACCGAATCTGTTTTCTTTTAATACATAGCTGTCGCATTAAATAAAGCAGAAAAATTATGGTCTATTGATCAGTATCCACGGGCTCCGAAATAGTGAGGAAAATCGGATACGCCAACAAAAAGTTGAAATGTGTAACCTTAAGCAGAGCTAAATTATCTGCAAACTGTGGGAAACTGAGCTTAGAAAAGATGTGAAATGCAAAAGAGCACATTGCAAGACATACCGTCATATTCATGAGTATATACTGTATCATGACATAAGTGCGAATTCTTTGCTAACAGAACTAAGGCGTGATCGGTGTTGAAATCGAAATACTAGGAAAGGTTTTTGGAGATGCAAGTTAGACGGACTGCTTAGCGATAGACTTCGTTTAACGTGAAATTTCCACGGGCGCAGTTAGTCTATATATTAATACGCTAGTACAGACATACCTATTTACCAACCAACATGGTTTTTGACATGAATATTCCACTTCATTGCAACTGCTGGAGCATTACGATTTCATTGCAGAGGTATTGTCCCAAGGAAAGAATGTGGACGAAATATGCTTAGATATTACTAAAGCTTTTGACAAGGTTGACCACGGAATCCTAATGGTAAAACTTTCCCGTATGGGTATCCGTGGAAATTTCTTTGGTGGCATGAAGCATTCCTGTCAAATAGAACTCAAAGTGTAATTGTCAACAACGAAGTGGATTACCACAATGTACCGTGCTTGGGCTTGTTCTCTTTTTCATCAAGATCAATGACATGGGGTACGGATGCAACTATGAAGTCTCTTCGTCATTTGCTGACGATACACGAATATTAGCTTCTGTGCAATCTATGAAAGACGTGCTGTCTGTGAAGCGAGATTTGGAGAGCACCTGCTAATGGTCGGTAAAAATGATATGACCTTTAATGAAATAAAATTCGAACTGCTAACATACGGAAAAAATCAAACTCTCTCCGAATCTACACTACATATATACCACCAGCGATGGGTATGAAATTGGAAGAAAGGCAGTTTTAAGAGACCTCGGAGTGAGAACGTAAGACAATGCTACTTTCGAAAAACAAACTGCTTGTGTTATTGCTTTGGGAAAAAGATGGAGTGGATGGGCCTTACGCACTTTCTCGTCACGCGAAGTTGATGTAATGTTCCCCACTTTGGATACCGAGTACAAGAAAAATGCTGGAACAACTTGAGGCTATCCAAATATCGTCCACGGCCAGAATTCGAGGTATGCAGAAGTACGATTACCACAAGCGACTTAGCTGTCTTAAATTGTATTCAATACAATGAAGATTCGAGCGATTTACAATCATATATGTTTGGAAATTCTGGAACGTATCAATGTCAATGTGAATGAGCGGATTGTCGCCAGACAGGCAGAAAGAACCGGATGGACTTGTGATATTCGCATCCAAAGCAGAGATGGTGGAAAAGCCGTGGCCACAAAATATTCTAATAGCTTCGCCGTACGATGAGCAAGATTGTTTAATAAAATGCCTCGGCATATTCGAAACGCCACTGATATCAAAATTATAGAATTTAAAAATTTTCTGGATTCTTATTTAAGAAAAATACCAGATAGACCAGCGGTCAGCGTTTACGTGCATTGTGGAGATAATTCGTTGCTGGCTCTCTCTTCGGTCGCTAACTTCATTACCACAGAAGACCCTCAGCATCATGACTCCGCACACGTGGGATGCTGTGAAAAACCTCACCCGGACTTCTTCCAAAGACCCACAAGGTACACAAAGTACCTTTTGTATCACGCTCTTCAATAGTAGATAGAAGGAAATAAGAGATTTGCTTCAAATATCTATAATTTCACCCCGTATCATATCTACCGCCTTTAATTATTTCACAACATTCCATCCGCTCTGCTGGTAGCGGATGACATTTCTAATAGAGCTAGTTGCGTAGCCAGGATACGCCACGAGTAGAGAGAAAGGGTAGTGTTGGGCAACTCCGCTCTGAAGCCTTTTTTTTAGCGAGTGCGCTGCCGGGAAAGCATGTTTGATGTCTGAGTAAATACAATGACATCTTGAGAATGGAAAATTGCCCGTTGCAAGTGCAGAAATCGACCGAGTCTGTTTTCTTTACTAAACATAGCAATCGCATTAAAGACAGCAGAAAACTGATGGGCTACTCATCAGTAACACACAGGTTCTGAAATAGTGAGATAACAATCGGATATGCCGATAAAAATTGAAACGTGCAACTTTGTGGAGGGCTAAATTATCTGTAAACTAAAGGAAAACAGAGCTTAGAAAATATGTGCAAGTGCATAAGAGAACATTGCAAGATGTACCGTCGTAGTTCTCCGTCTTTATCAAGATAGAACTACGAATTATTTGCTAACAGAACTAATGCGTGATTCAGAGGTGAAATCGAAATACCGTACTACGAAAGGTTAAATCAGGCGTAAGGTAGACAGACTGCTCAACGATTGACTGGGTTAAGCGGCAGATGGTAATTCAGGCGGGATGAGTTAAGATACGAGTGCTAAACAAGGTAAGTGAAAACATTCACTATCCGTGGAATTCCACGGGTGCAGTTAGTTATAAATGATCATCTTTATCACTAGGTTATTGCCATCATTTTAGTGTTCTGGGCACACTAGTACTTTATATATGACATATGACAGGCAGATTGGATACCTGGGCCTGTAGGTCATGATATTTGTAGCTAAATACCACAGTTTCCTACTGTTACTGCCGCTGATTGGTATTATTTACATTAACTCTTAAATATTAAATACTGGATACATCGATGAAAGGTAATTAAGTACTAAAAGCATTTTAAAAAGGTATTTTAATGCTGATTAGTACATGCATGGATAGGTATTTAATAGTTAGGCAAAATCCGTTAACAGTTTTTATTTCAGAGCCACAAAATGCATTAATCAGGCCATTTTTATGTGTAGTGTTTATGGATTAAATATTTATATTGTAGTACACTTTACGGCACATATTATCAATAAAACGTAGTTATGTATTTGAAGTAAAGAAATAATACCTCTTAATAATTCAGACGCGAACGGTTTCGCTTTGACACTTACCGGAGGATTGTTTTTAAAGTAGGCGCCGTATTCAAATAAAGAGAATCATGTGTAAATTTCTTGTTCTTATATTTTGTTGATATCTGAAAACCTCTATTTTAATCCGTTTTTTCTTTATAATTATCCAAACAATAAGTCACCACAATATTGGGTTTTCCTAGTAACATTCATGGAGTTTTCTCCGAAGCAGCTATGGAGTTTTCTTCTACAGTGCACCGCTTCGTAAAAACGGAGAGATATCTTACAGTATTTTGTATTGAATGCTTTCTTTGTCGACATTCAAATTTTACTATAATGAACGTTTTATTCTACGGCGCTTTACGTCAGGAATTGAAAAATGTTTATTATTATTATTAAAACTTCACGCTTGAGCTCCCACGGACAGGTAATGCAACAAAATGAAGCATCTTGCAACAAAGGGAGCCCAAAACGCTGCTAAAGGAAATCCAGCAAAAAACCATTAACAGACTACTTAAACGCCTGCAGGCCAACACTACCAAAAGCTGATGCGGGCAACAAATTCCAAACCCTAGCCGACCAGGGCACGAAGCACCGACAGAACTGATTAGTTCGACATCTGACAGCTTACAAAGTGAAAGAGTGCGCTCCGCACGCAGCACGAGTCACTCTCCCAAAAACCTTGAGGGCAGGGAGATACTGAGCTTTTCACTGCTCAATTCAGGTCCGTTGACGCTTGAAGGAAAATGAATGCTGCTTCCTTCCCAAAACCGTTTACAGGAGAGAGGAATACAACCAATGCCTCTCATTATTGTACACCTTATAAAACATGCATAGCTCTGCTACTCTTCTCCTTTGGGACAGATTCACTAGATCATTATCAGCGCACAGCCTGCTGGCTGAGCTAACAAGTCGATCCAAAAGACGTAAGTGAGTGTCAGCAGCTGAAGCCCAGACTGGTGAGCAATACTCCAACACAGGCAGCAAAAACGCATAAAAACATATGCGGGCAACCAGACTATCACCAAACACGGAATTCACCTTACGCAGGAGCCCAATCTTAGTGGAAGCACGTGAGACAAACCTCCTAATATGCTGCTCAAAAGTACGCTTCTCATCAAAGACAACACCAAGAATCTCCAAAGTGCTAGACTCCGGAAGTAAAGTGTCATCATTCTCCAATTGGGGATGCTGCGGTACAAGTATCCGAGACCGACTGATAATCATTGACTCTGTCTTATTAGCGTTGAGCTTCATACTCCAGGCCGAGCACCATGCGCTAATGCGTGACAAATTCCTATTCAGAGACTGAGCAACAGCATCGCGCAGGCGAGGAGCAGGTATCACCGCCATCAAAGTGGAATCGTCGGCATAGTTTATCAACATGTTCGCGAGTGAAGAGAACATGTCACTAGTATAGAGAACAAACAACAGCTGGCCAAGCACACTGCCCTGAGGGACGCCAGACACCACCCCAACTGAGGCGATCAAAACGCAGTCAACAGACACACTCTGCGTTCGCTCAGAAACAAAATCGCGAATGATTGGCAAAACCCTACCACCCACAACAAAGGACTTCATCTTGTATAATATACCCCTGTGGTTAACCCTGTCAGACGCAGCGCTAAAGTCCAACTGGACAAGGCGTGCTTCCAACCCGCAATCCAGCGCAGATTGCCAAAGGTGTGATACCGACCAGTCGAGCGTCACAACAGCCCAAGCCAATCCTGTACGCAAACTGACCAGCAGGCAGCAACCCCGTAACCTCAGCAAAACGACCAAGCTTACCACCAATCAACTTCTCGAACACCTTCGACAAAATGGGCGTCAGGGTGATGGGTCGATCGTAGGCCACACAGGGCGACACCGGACCCTTGGGAATAGGAGTAATGTTCCCATTTCGCCAATAACGAGGAAAACTTCCTAACCGTATCAGGCGCCGGAAGATCACTGCAGGCTTGGGGCAAGAACATCAGCCAGCTGCTTATAAAACAAAGGAAACATGCCCACCGGATCCACACCTCCATACGGATCAAGGCCTTATCACAAAACAAACAATACACGACAATCGGCGGTAGTGCCCAGGGTTGTAGTGCGCGTGCTAGATTTGCCGTTTCGTTCTGAGGAAAACCTCCACAGTAATTTCTAAAACTCCGCCGTTCTACAATCGGTTCTTTACAGTCAAAACAATTAACTTGTAAGTATTTGATGCACACACTTACATTTCTACATTCTACCATACACAAATGACTGAATCTCAAAGTAGTTGAATATCCTACATAATCAGTTTCGATTGACTCTTTAACGCTTGTGCTTAAAAGTTTGACTTTGATCGGCTACATGCACCGGTGAGATCACTCCCAGCTGACCTTCCCAATGTCCGCAGTGTAACCCTCAGACCTCTAATAGACTACGTAAGCACCTCGAGTGGCGTCCATATTAACCCCCAGACCTCTAATAGACTAGGTATGCACCTCGAGTGGTGTCCATAATAACCCCCAGACCTCTAATAGACTTGGTATGCACCTCGAGTGGTGTCCATATTAAACCCCAGACCTCTAATAGACTAGGTATGCACCTCGAGTGGTGTCCATATTAACCCNAGGTATGCACCTCGAGTGGTGTCCATAACACTAACTGAACTTCATTGGAAGATCATCGGAGCCAATCGGAAATTTATAGGCAGTTATTGACTGCCTACGAATATATAGTGAGAGGCATACGATAACTTCAGATAAAGCCAATAAATTTCCGATTGGTAGTGCAAGAGTAGGTACGATGAGACTGTCAATCACAGAGTTTCGTAGCCAACAAGCTACAGTAAAATTTAGAGTGTGTTTAATTAAGTACCATCACCGTGCTCTGTACTGCACCTTTCGCTACACCGACAATGAGCCCTTCTATTTCGAAAAAATTTGTTGGTCACTGGATTCTGCCTATTGAAACAATAAAGTTAAAATGGGTCCCAGCAGCTGTTGGGTAGATAGTGCATCAAACATATTAACAACAACAATAATATGTAGTTAAAATATAACGAAGCAAGGACAGGACATCTCTTAAGCTAAAATGTGCTTATCTTCGTAGTCTTGAAGTTAGTCACCAGGGCCCAGATTTGTCAAGCTACTTAAAATGTTGTAAGTCGCTTGTTTGTATTTCGACTTACTGTATTGTAACTCCGGCCAGAGTTATCAAGCTACTTGCGATTTGTAACTTATTTATCTAGTACCTTGAATTGTTACGCGGTTGTAGAGAAGAAAATTTTCCTGCTAAAAGTAGAGGAGACAAGCTAGAGAATTTTCTAAAGTATGTTATACCTTTGCTAGACCTTGGGAAAATTTTAAAGTGGTTACCGCATTCGAATCTCAACGCGTAAACTAAAACGAAACACTGATATTATCAACCTGCGGATTGGTTGTTCGCTGAATCGAATATGCAAACCTACACCATTGGTTGGTCCCCCAAAGGAAGACGTAAAGCGACCGTTAATTGGTTGTAGTAGTGGATGTAACTTCCAATCATAAGGGAGATAGAATACTGCCTTGTATCGTTTTGAAGTACGACATGGCAAGTCTCACGATATTCTAAATGTTTGTAAATATGGGCCCGGGTCCCTAAATACGGGAAATTTTTGTGATTCAGCACACACGAAAAAGCGAGATATAACGTCATTTTTTGCTACACAGTGACTTTCTCACCTCAAGTTGTCTCCCATGACTAGTGCATTGTGCTTGGACAACTACCTTGCCTGCAACTGAAGTGTTAGAAGGAATTTCTACGGTATTTCTTAAAAAGGAAATCACCTGAAACTCCAGGATTTAATTGGCCTAAAGTCGACCAGAATGCCGAAATGAACACAAAAGTTACGATCAGTTTTGGGGTTTGAACTATTACTTAGGATACCCTGGAAAATGGCTTTATATTGCTTTTAATTATGGGAGGAAAAGTTGAGTGTTGGAGCAAAGCAATTCTTCAAGTTTTACGCAGGAAGCAACATAAAGAACAAGTCAAAACTTTAGCAGTGAGTGGCGTGCAGGAAGCAAAGAGAGAAACGGGAGAACTTAATGGGACTAAAATAAAACATAGCCACTTAGCCGTAACCGCATGTAGCTAACTTACGACACATCGACGAGTCAAATTATTTGTGGGTCGGACCTCAGGCCTTCGTATAGGTTGGGCTCTTTATCCCAACCAAAAATATAAGCAGTGTTATATACTTGACCCGTGAGAAAACATAGGAATAGTTATCGCTCAAGCTTTCAGTACTTGATGAAAACCATTTTACCCAATTTTGGGTATGGGTGCAGCTCAAGTAGCTGGCCATTCAGCAGGGAGATTGCATGAATCAAATCAAAAATACGTTGATATGTGTATATATGCTCTTGTGAAATTCACAGTGAAGTCAATATGAAGTGTAAATATGGCTTTACTTCAATGAAGATGGAAAATCAGAGCCAAGATCTTGCCTCTGGTGCTGTGCAAGTTTCCACCAGCCTTCACTGAAATTTTCTGTTGCTATAATTGTTTGTTGTTCAATTGTTATATGTCCTCTTCATGTATTTATGCGCTTTATTAACAGTAGATATTAATATTACTTACTCGTCCCCAATTTTGTACTTTGCTATCAGTAGATATTAATGTAACCTACACACAGAGAACAGAGTAGTAATATTGACTAAATTTTTTTAGTTACGGCATTTTGTTTGGAATCCCTAAATATTTTGGTAATTCTCAACATATGGGGAAAAATGCTTTGTTGTAGTTACTTCTTTTTTTTTTTGGTTAATAATACATTAATAGTCATGGTTATTATGACAAAACTTTTTACATGTATTGAATAGAATGGTAACTGTAACTAGATATTGGTAAATACAAACATATTTAAGAACTTGGTTAAAATTACGAAATTCTTTTTCGTAATTTTTACCAAAAATTCGTAAATGCTACTAAATTTTTTAACCAAAAAATTGGTCATTTTAACCAAAAATTTGGTTGGCTTATAGCTGACCAAATAGCTTGGTTAAATCAACCAAATTTTGGTGACTATAACCAAACTGTTCTCTGTGTGTACTCGTCCCCAATTTTACACTTTACTAACAGTAGATATTATATTACTTACTCGTCCCCAATTTTCTACTTTACTAACAGTAGATATTATATTACTTACTCGTCCCCAATTTTCTACTTTACTAACAGTAGATATTAATATTACTTACTCGTCCCCAATTTTGCACTTTACTAACAGAAGATATTAATATTACTTACTCGTCCCCAATAGAACTTCGCCGTTGAATGAGGCCAAGTAGCTCCCGTCCCACAGCAGCACGTCCAAGATCAACTTTTCGGAGTTAGCCAACGAGGCACAGCCCGACACAGAGATGGACCGAGCGTCGGCGCCGAGACTCCTCGTAGAATTCACTCGGTCCACGGCATCAGGCGACTCGGTCCGCGTGAAGTTTACATACTGCACCACATAGTCCAGAACCGCGTACTGGCACTGCGCACTGTACTCCCAGGTGACGTGCAGGGAGTGGATAGTCTGGTTCACTGCCATATTGGCGAACGGGTCTTCAGTCAGCTCTGGAAAATGCAAGGCACTGATGCGCAATGCATAGTTTAAATCACAGAAGAACTCTTGAAAACGTGGATTCAACCCTTGTTTTTTTAAGAGAAGCAAAATTCTACAGCAGTGGTTCCTTATCGTCCCATGTTAAGGACCATAAAAAAAATAATAATTCGAGGACCACTTCCCTTATGACCGAGAGAAAGAAGTACACACTATAAGGGTTTTTGGTTTAAACATTCTCAGTACATTTAAACATAGGAATTATAAAACTAAAAGTCATTTTTCTAACTAAAGACCTGTTGAGGTAAACTATATAGATAATTACAGTTTGTTTACGAATGCAATGGGAATCCTGTGCACCACCAAAATAGCAATCGTGGACAACCACTTGGAAAGAAATATTCTACATTAGGTAGAGAAAAGTCGTTTCTCCCGGCATTGGTACAGTGCATTGCTTAGCTAGTTATGCCACTCCCACTGCTTGGAATTTTTCTTAAATCTTGTGAAGTACTGTAATGGACGGGCAACCTGGGGATCAATTTAAAACTTCAATGGAAGCTCAATCAATGCCTCCGTGCTAGTCAGTGAACATGACGTCCGGTTTTGTCGTCGTTACTTACATCGGCGACAGTTTTAGCGATGGCGGTTAGGGAATATTTGGTTCAGCAAAGTATACTAAGATCAGGTGAAGTATTCGAGGTTTGCTAGAAAAGTATTCGAACTTATTTTTTTATCTAGAAACCGGATGGGTTTCAATCAAAGGCGGTTGCATGAAGTGACCTTGAACCGTCGTGCACAGGCGTGATTTTCCCTCCACCAGTCGATAGAGAGTTGCTTGCAAACAGCGGTTGCCGCAAGAAGAGGGTGGCTCTCTCGGCGGTTTTTCCTTCAGTGGCACCAGTGGTTCTCAACCGGTGCAACCGACGCACAAGTGCGCCCCCACTCATTAGTTAGTGCCCCGCCAGTCACTAGCCAATTAGCAATAATAAGTATTTGGTTCTTCAGAAATTTCCTCTGAAATCCTTGACTTTTTGGCTTGAGATTCAAAAATGCTGGAAATCACTCATGTCAGATGAACCAGAGCGTAGTACGTTATATGACCTGTTCCATACACGTACCAAATGCGATTCAGGAAAATCGTAACTGGTGGTAGGTGCACCGCACTCTTTTCCATAGTGTGCCGCCAATGGAGAAAGGTTGAGAACCACTGAGTTAGTGCGTCAAATTTTGTGAGAAACTGAGTGACAGCCAGGTCGAAAGCCTTCGGAAGAATCAGATGGCATTTCGTGTCGATGCTATGGGTACAAGGGTTTTAAAACCGGTTGCACAACGTTGGACAGCGAGCCACGTTTCAATTGGTCATCAACTTGCCGAAATGATCAGGCCATTGCAATGTGCCTGCTGTGGTGCAGCTGTACCATCAGGTGGAAACCATCTGCATCCGCTACTGGGATTCATCTACACCCAATTGAGTTTGAGAAGTTAGGAAATTTCATTTTGTGCAGCAGAATTACATTTGCTGCCATCCTCAGGGCTGGCATTTGATTTAAATATGATACCTGCTGTTCGATTCAAATTGACAAAACCAACTCTTCGGACTGAAATTTGAACAAGAGCACTTAATGCTTAACATATCTTTGCGATATCAGCAAATCACGTTACATTTAATGTGCGATCTAGCTATATATATATATATATATGTTTCGTTGAAAGAAAGATGAAACGATATTTTGACCTTCTTCTTTTCTAGCCTTTCGAGGGTTCTGAACTTTAGTTTTGTATTGAGGGAACAGGTTCTGAGAGCGGTAAAAGACAGCCATCTGATTAAATAGTTTTAATATCCATGGTGACGTTTCGGGTTAGCGTAACCCATAATCATACCAGTGTAAAAGCATAGACTGACGGTCGAGTGGTGACACCCG
>LQNS02277964.1:7300188-7315255 GCA_001587735.2 Parhyale hawaiensis | reverse complement strand
TGTCATTAAAGAAATACTAAATTAAAACGTTTGTTCTGTGTAAATATATGGATATATAACTAAATATATTGCATCGCATTCTTATATGTAATTTTATTTATTGTTCCAACAGCATTTGCCATCATTTTTGATGGCACGGGTACACTAGTTGAAAATAAACGGGACAGAATGGCTACTGTCACCCAACAACGTGACTTGGGAATAACTGTTGGGTCGCCGCCACACCGACGAGACTAGCGATGTACAACGCGACAAATTTGTTGTACGACAAAATGTCACGGAGGGTACAGCAGTCTGCTGCCCACTGCCGTAACTGCGATGCCTCGCGACACCCGTGCATTGCTGCAACAAGACTGCCGCAAAAATTGCATTGCGTCGCATGTTGCTCCGGTCGGTCCCCGGCCTTACTAACAACCTACAACGCAGTCAACAAGTTGACAAAAGTGTGAAAAAGGGAAGCAGAGTATTTAGATTCATCACCAGGAATTTCGAATATAAATCTAAGGACATCATCATTCCCTTGTACAAGGCGTTTGTGCGGCCGCATCTAGAATTTGCTGTTAAATTCTGGTCATCACATCTGTGCAAAGATATCGATAATATGGAAAGAGTCCAACGCAGAGCGAAGAAATTGTTACCTAAGCTGTGAAACAAGCCATACGAATGTCGCCTAAAAGAACTGGACCTGATCTATTTGGAAGCATGGACGACTCCGGGGCAACTAATAGAAACATTTAAGTATTTGAATGACTTCAACAACGTACCTACAACACTTTTTGAAAGAGACGTTAATGATCTCCTACGAAACAACGGACAAAAACTCAAACATACAGCTCGAAGAACAACCTCAAGTCAGCAGTTCTTTCGTATTTCATACTAAACATTTGGAATAGACTCCTTTTTGACGTTGTCGGTGCGGAGACCGTCAACACGCTTAAAAATTCTCGTGAGAAACATTGGGAAAGACATCATCCACAGCTAAGAACTTCGCCTCCAGGAGTCACAAACTCTTAACGGCCAAAGCTACCGAGGCCACCTTAATTCATCTTCTCTTTTCCATTGCGACGAGAGAGACGTCTCTCAGCTTCGCATATTAGCGGCTATTGACTGAGATTCTTCCCCACTTTTTTCCTTTCTTCCTGAGTCCTCTATTTCTTTCTGACATAATGGCAATAGCTTATAGAGCGCCGGAGCATATGTGTCGGTTCCTCTACTGCCGCCCATCTAATCTAATCTTGTTCAGTGATGAAATATAGCAACCATTGTATACGGGAAATTCTGCATAATTGGTTTTAGCGCGACATTATGTAAAGAGCTTCGAAACGCTTTAGGCTGTTTATGCCCAAGCAAACACATTTGCATCGTGAAATAAATACCTTAGTGTCTCAACGGGAAGAAATTACAAATGAGTGCGTAAGATTTTCTCCGTGATGAAAAAGAACCATAAGTGCCCGTCATTATGCTGAAAAGCCTGTAGTTCACATTGTTAACAGATAAGAACCTAAAGTATCTGTCATTTTGCTGGAAAAGCCTGTAGTTCACATAGTTAACAGAAAAGAACCTAAAGTGTCTGTCATTTTGCTGGAAAAGCCTGTAGTTCACATAGTTAACAGAAAAGAACCTAAAGTGTCTGTCATTTTGCTGGAAAAGCCTGTACTTTACGTGGCCAACTGAAAGAAAACATCTCGTTCGTCTTACGACACAGATCTCTGCATTGTATCTGTGATATTGATAGGCTTGTTAACGCTAATTTCCTCCGTCTCTCTGAAATTCTATGCTCAGAAGTTCTGAGTTAGCATACTTGTTCGTATGCTCTGTACTGTAACATATTACAGTTATAACATATAACTGTTATATATAAAAAATGTTCTCAACACCAATGATAGTGTAGTAAGTGTCGCATTATTTGGGCATCTCTCAAATACATGTATAAATATTTATCAAATAGCAAAATAAATGTCTTAATGATCAAAAAACGTTACCGAAGCCTGTTTATAAAAACGTGCTCGTACTATTTTATCAAATAAAAACGCAGACGCCGCATTTCCCTGAAAAACACACGCTCTCAAAACGCAGTAACCCATACAGCAGAAATCAAATATATTTACTCTTAAATGAAATATGAATATGGTATATACCCATTTAGGTACTTAGTCTTATGAGTGACTTTCCCTGGCATGTTGTCATACCTATCAATATTGTATTTTGTATCACCTCACAGTGGCTTTAGTCATATCCATTAACGCTAATATTCTGCATCATCCAATGTAATGTTTTGCTTTAAAATTAAACAAGACAAAAGCTCAAAATTATAAATATCAGCATTCTTTAGAAAGCTTCAGAAAAAAATATATAAATTTTCTTACCGTAGAGCCAGTAGAAGCTTATTTCATATCTATCAGGTTTTGAATAGTGAGAAGCCTGGTTGACTTAGAGCTTTTTCAGATTTGTGAAGTCGCTTGCCTTGAAAGCCATCCGACAATGGCGCCATATATAGCTCATGATAGTTTGTGATTGACCGCAGCCGTGCACCTCTGTGAAGATAGCGAACATATGTAGGTATTTGCAGCACGAACCAGTGTGTGGGTTTTCCATTATGGATGTGCTGTAAAGTTGAAGTTGTCTTATTACTTTTTTACCTATTTTACTCTGGTGGAACAGGAGTCCAACTCACCTTTACCAATACGCACACCTGCGCCACATCGCGTGCTATAACGTACTCCATGACAGGCGGAGGCATTAGAACTCCGACTTCACCCGTCGAGTGAAGTGTTGGTTCACAGTGCGGTGCGGAACAAGTAAAGTCGACGATTGATATGGCGGGACCCGATCGTAGAGTATGGCAACTGGCTCGTCCAGATCTGACTGGGCAGCTGGACTAGTACACTCTGGGACGAAGACCGAAAATGTTGGTCGTGGGGGTCAGCGGGAGAACTTGCGCGCGTAACGGCCAGTGGAATTGAAATCCGCGATGTGCGGGTGGTCGGATGCTGACAACTGGTTTGCACAACCCGTTTAATAAACGAACTGCAGCGCGTTGCAGTTTGAAGTTTGGAAGACTAGCGAGCCGTAATTTAAAGTTTGCATCATTAGCGTACTGCTCTTTACAGCGGCCGTAACACTAGCGAGCACCATAATAAAGAAGTGTCGCAATCACTTGCATTAACAGTTCAATCATTATGATCGTCATGACGAATTTTTAAGTATTACCTGGGCCCGGCATCTGATGTTGAGCGCCGCAATCATTTGTCGTGATATTTCAAGCGGCGTCATTGGTCCGCATCGAAGTTTTGCGATTGGTCGAGAAAAGTTTCCTCTACTGAATTTGATTATCACCCGCGAACGACGTGAGAGAGATGATAATGTTTTCGTTGGAGATTGAAGCATGTCTATATTTGTATGTCCACCCAAAGAGTGGTCGAAGGAATTGAAAAATGTTCCTAATTTTTTTACTGGGAGCCTGGTAAGTTGTCCTCGATGTGACCCATATAAAAAAAAACTAAGATTACCTGCCCTTCAAAAATGACGGCGCGGAATTTTTTTTTTACTGTTCACCCAAAAAGAGGCTGAAGGAGCTTAGTCATAATAATAATTTTTCAAGCAGCCAGATGGGTCGTCTGAGATGTGAAAAAAAATGTTAAAAATTCGAGTTTGTTGGCCATCAAAACAGTCTGCGTTGAATCTGTAGCTCCTCTTGAAAAGAAGCAGGAGTTGAGCAATAGTCAATTTTTTGTAAGGAGTCAGATGCATTGACTTAGACGTGAACACTGCAAAAAACTAGAATTAGCTGGTCATAAAAAAATGACGGCGATGAATTTACCCCCTGCCGAGGGTGATGGTCTAGTGTACTTCTGTCAAAGAAGTAATGTTGATATCAGAGTTTGTTTCTTTATCTATATTTTAGCTACGTTTGTTCTCACTGTACTTGCGCTACAGTTTGTCAGCAGCATCACTAAAAAACAATGAACGGATCTTTATGAAATTTTCAGGGACTGTTAGGATGGTTACGAGGCAAATTTCTCCATGAGTTTGCGTGCCTGTCTTATTGAAAATCAGAGCGCAACTCTATAGGTAATAAACAAGTTTTTGAGCAATTACGTGAACTTCTGGCAACATTACGAAAAACACATCATGACAGTTATAATCAGATGGCTATCGGGTAAAAATAAAATACACCAGTCCACTAGACAAATGAAAATTTTTGAACAAAAACGTCACTCTATTTAAAGATTTTGCCTAAATTTCGGAGATAATTAAGTTTTTACGTAAAATTTTATTGATGAAATTGCATAACCCACGTAAATTTAGTGATTAATTTTTACGTTATTTAGCTACAGATTTGATAAAACATATCTAATTTAAATAACTAACAAATACATTTTTAAAATGTTTTAGGAACCCTTTCTGTTCGGGAATGATGGCATTTTGAAAGCTGATTTGTGCAAATAACTGTTACAGATGATGATATGCAGAAACCAACAAGTGTTTGCGATTACAATCGGCTGAAGCCAATTACAGTGATTTCGATACAATTAAATATTCTCTTGTGTATAATTAATTTAATCTTGCTCTTTGTCTCTGCTTCTCTGTTTTTTCTCTCTAATATGTTGAAGCCATTCTTCTACACCTATCTTATAGGGGAATTACCCAATTGCCGAACTAACTCTATTTCTGAACAAACAGTTATTATTTGCTGGGATTATTACTTTCACCAATCAAATACATTGTATAGCTAACTATTTGTTAGCTAACTATTTGTTCGGTAATAGAGTTAGTTCGGCAATTGGGTAATTCTTGTATTTTAAGAGCTCGATTTCAAGGCAATTCTTCTTTGTGATATGTAAACTAGGCTCAGCCTCATACGTATTTTCTTCCCGATTATGATTTTTAGCAATTTCTGGACTATTATTATCATTAATATTTACATTTTCTAATCGTTTTTCAATTATGTCAGCAAGCACAATTTTTATTAAAATTTTTTACAAAGAACTGCTCAAAAATACTCTTTATTCAAAACGTAGATGGAACGTAAACTTACTCAAAATTTCTCCTGTATTTTCTTTCATAGCTTTCATTACAAAACTTTCGGAATTCATCATAGTCCACATCGGAAGGAAAAAAAAAAAAGAGACGTAAATGTTTAGAAAATCTCTGTTTGGTAATTCAAAATAAAATCGAAAGATTAGCGTTTGTTCAAATACCATGGCGAGGAAATAAATGATAATTTTGAGAAAGGAACAGGGTTTCTGTCCCGCTATGCCTGCCAAGACCTTAAAATAGTTCTGCTATGTCCGCTATATCGTTAGAAATCACTAAGTTTTTTTTAACAGAGCATCAATATCTGCAGGATCTGAAATAGCACCATCACCGACAAAGTGTAGTATGATTTTTGATTTTGAATTGAGCGACAGCAGCTCAAGAAATTCATCAATGTTACCACCAAAACCCGATTCTAGATCTATAATTTTTTCTTGTAGCCTTTCTCAAAGCATTTTTCAGTTATTTGTATTCTGGTTTATATAGTTATGTACAGTAATTTTTTTTCTATTAATAGTCATACGAGCAAGCATGGTTTACCCCAGTCTGACCTACCACTACCAACTACGATTGGTCAGAAAGAACTTGGAACTAAAGGATATGATAATTACACCGAACTGCTTTGTTTTCACTGAACTCTTGTTACATTTTTAGAACATAATAACTCAACTTTTAGTGTTTGAATCAATGGTTCAACGACAGTACCTAGTCCAAATAACTGAAATTTTCGAACATGTGATTTTAAACTTCGAACCTCTGTCTAGAGCATTAAGACATTCTGATAAACTTTCATTATTTCTTTTGCTTTCCCTTTTTTTTCATGATTAGTCAAAATATTCAAGCGAGAAATTTAGCATAGGAGCTGCTTCATTTTTGCGATCTAATTCGACCGTTTCAAATATCCCATTCATTTGTGGTAAAAGTATTACCTCATAATTTACTTATATCGTGTTGAACCTAGTCTTATAATTCAAAAATTTTATCTTTTATTGAAGATAATTTGTTATTATTATGACTTGAAAGAAACCTTATGCTATTATAACTTTATTCCATCTCGAGTGTAGCTGTCTTTACCGCAAACTCACATGATGTGTTGTCGTTTCTTTTACATTTTCAATCTCAGCTTTAGGCGTCTATAGGAAGAAAACCTATCTATTTTACCTTCCCAAGAAGGTTATATTTTCGTCGTTTTTGTTTGTCTGTTATTCAGTCTGTCCGTCATCAAGATAACTCAAAAAGTTAACGACCGGTTTTGACGAAATTTACCGGGACTGTTAAGTATGTTAGGAAGAACAAATGATTAAGTTTTTGGTAAGATCTGTCCTTCCGTTTGTTTGTTTGTCTCTTT
The DNA here is from genome assembly GCA_001587735.2 of Parhyale hawaiensis. Lineage (NCBI taxonomy): Eukaryota > Metazoa > Arthropoda > Malacostraca > Amphipoda > Hyalidae > Parhyale > Parhyale hawaiensis. The sequence goes on along the minus strand of LQNS02277964.1, from coordinate 7,308,870 downwards.
GCCTATTATTTCTTGTGTCCTAACTTAAAACCTAATGAACGGATTCTCATGAAATTTACATCAGTGGTTGTGTTTATTACAGGGAGTGGGTGATAAAACTTTTGTGATGATCTGTTCATTCGTTCGTTTTTTTGTCGTTGTGTTTGATTTTATAGGTGTTAGCGCAATAACTCAACAAATTATGAATGGATCTTTATGAAATTTTCAGGAATTGTTTGTAATATTAAAATTCATAATTGATTAAATTTTAGTTATGATCGGTAGGTCTGTTTGTGTGCTTGACTAATGTTTGTTAAAATGTTTGTTAGCGAAATGACTCAAAAATTACGGATGGATCTTTATGAAATTTTCAGGAATTGTTAGTGATGTTAAAAGACATAGTTGATTAAGATCGATTGGTCCGTTTTGTGTTTGACTAAAGTTTGCCAAAATGTTTGTTAGCGCATTAACTAAAAAATTATGGATGGATCTTCAAGAAATTTTCGGGAATTGTTAGTGATGTTAAAAGACATAAATGATTGAGTTTTGGTGATGATCGGTTTGTGTGTTTGACTTATGCTTGTTAAAATGTTTTTTAGCAGCATAACTCAAAAAGTTTTGAACACATCTCCAAGAAAATTGCGGACCCTGTTGACATTATCAAAAGGCACAAGTGATTAGATTTTTGTGTTGATATAAAGAAAATTATGGTTTCAGAGCCGATTTGAAATTTTCGTTACTGCTGCCTTGCTTGGCGGGAGTATGCACTCTCAAAGTGATCTAGTTGTTTCTGTATCTCTAATTTTTGTTTCATGTTCAGTAAGACTCTTTCCTCCAAAGACGATCTAATACTACTGAGGTCTTTTCCTGTTTTTTTTTTTTTCTGGAGATTATTAAATCCGAGCTGTCTGGGCTACTTATTATGCCTCTATTGCTTCGACATATGCATCCCAATGCTGAGTTTTTAACTTATCAACATGTAGTGCGGGTTAGGAATTTTTTCCTGACAACTTTTTTTTCATGAACAGGATTCTGGACATTTGCAAGATATCTGTTCTTTGAGTTAAAATTTCTTTTATCATCTACATATTGAAACCTACACCCGGAAGTCCACCTAAATATAGAATAATGTTTACCATAAATAGTTTTAGGCCTATTTGCATCACTCATCGCGATTTTTGAAAGAAAATGTTTAAAAGTTTATTAGAAAATCTTATATTTTTACTAGTACTTATTATGTTTCAAGTCACAAATTACTGCGTATAACGTCGTGCGTTTTTTTTTTTTTAGATTTTATAAGTTGAAATCGATATATCTGAGAAGGTGTAATTTTCAAATTTGAGATTTGAGAAACGACCGCAGCTAGTGAAATAATAGCTGCTCTTGTTTATTTCAATCCAGCAGCTTCAAAGTGTACCAGTTCTATCGCTAGTATCTAAATTTGAGAATCCATAATCTCCACCATGATGTGTTTTCGGTAAAGTATCTCTCATAAACACCACTCTGAATTAAGGAATCGTAAGCTTTTTAGTATATTTTAATCGGCCAAGCTGGCTTAGGGTTCTATTACTTTGAAGAGGCTTTGCAAAAGAAGTTCTATTTTCTTAGGCTTCTGGTACAAACCAGATCTTTCTCATTTCTTGTTAGGATGTTTCTCTTCTTCTAGCATTTTTTTATCGGCTTCATCTTTGGATTAGGAATTCTTGTTTTCAATGCCTTCAGCAAACTTTCATCGGAGCATTGATTTGCAATTTCTTAACACATCGTCTTTTCTAACTATTGGCAGATATCAACACTCCGTCTTTTTAATAAAATCTTTGAGAAAATAATTCACTCGCATCTAGCTCATTTTCTTGATGTGCATAATATTTTAAACAAATAACAATATGGTTTTAGAAAAAATATATCTGGTGTCCATGGTATTTTTAATTTTGTGTCAGATATTTTACCCGCCTTTAAAAATAAATCATTTACTGTCTGTTTTTTTTAATCTAAAAAAAGGCATTTGACACTGTTGATACCAACCGTTTAGTAAAAAAGTTAGATCATTATGGTATCCGAGCAAATATTAATGCTTTGGTTGGGAATTACTTGAGCAATAGAAAACAACATGTAGAAATTGACGGGGTACATTCAGAAACTAAGAGTGTTGATATCGGGGTACAACAGGGCTTTGTTCTAGGACCACTTTTATTCAACCTGCTTATAAACGATATAGTCTATTTTAGAGACGTGAAATCTATTTTTTTGCCCATGACGCCGTCTTTTATTTACTGATTCTTCTTTACAAGATGTTTCAAACAAACTTTTACAATCTATATGTGATCCATCCTTGTGGTCACCTTCAAATAAATTAACCCCTAACGCCGAGAAAACAAAGTTCAAGATTTTTGCCCATCTTAATGTTGCCCATTTTCCTGGTGTTTTTTTTTTTTTAATGGAGTGATATTGGAATGGGTAGAGTCCTTTAAATATTTAGGTATAAATATTGATAAAAGTGTCAGGTTTTCTACCCACAAAAGTAATCTGGGCAAAAAATTTAGTAAAATTAAAGGTGCAATATATTCTGTCTCCAGATTCTTGTCGAGAGATGCACTAATTACTTTATACTAGTCTCTGCTTTACACGCATTTTACTTATGGCGTCATTATTTGGGGAGGAGCACTGGATAATGTTTGCAGGCGAATAAAAGTGATTATGATCGACACATTACGAATGATCCTGAATGTCAGAAGGGACACTAATATTGTTTCAACAATGCCGACTAATAAGATGTATACCAAATTGTCTCTACTGCATTTCAAAGAAGTTTATCATTATTTTCTTCTTAAATTTTCAAGGATGACTATGTCAGGGAAAACTCACGCTTACAGTCATTTTGTTCCATTAATTTCGAATAATCGCTATGACACGAGAAACGATCGTTTTAATCTTCCTAGTGTTAGGCATGATATTGAAAAACGTTCTACCGTCTTCCACTGCGTCAATGTTTATAATCTCCTACCACACGAACTAGTTCAACCGATGTCACATCATTGTTTTAAGTATGCTTTCAAACGATACTGTTTACGTTAGTTATGGAGATATATAATAGAAATGAATTGTTCTTTCTAATGTTGTAACGTATATTATCAAGTCATTGTATGCGGATATGCTTTATACCCAATAAATGTTCTGCAGTTTTAGGGGCTTGCTTTTAATTTTGCTGATGTGAAAACTACTTGTCTTATAAACTTGGAATTGTACTTGTAAAATTGACAACAATAAAGGTTTAAGGGCTGAAGGTTATTCTGCCAGTTTTACGTGTTATCATCAAAATGCTTAATAAATTATAAATTTTTCCCATTAACTTTTAGATAAATATTTTTTTCTGGTAAAATTGGAGATCAAATTGCTACATGTTTTGCCAATGCGTACTTCATCTTCATAAGCTTAAGTGGGTTATGCAAGTTTATCCATGAAATTATGTAAAAAATTCAACTATTCTCCTAAGTTAAACAAAATTGTGGAGACCGAAAAAAACATTTTTGAGTACTAGCATGAGTATTTCATATGATAACCGGTCAAACAAGTTATTAGGCTCTCAAATAACTTATCGGAATCGATATTTTCGGAACCCTAATAATATTGCTACTCATAACATAACTTCGGTGATGGTATATGAAATCCTGCGTTCTGAACAATTCGAAGTTTTTGAGAGCTTTCATCAGAATTTTTACCATTTCTAGAATTGATTATCATCCCTAAAGATGGTCTTTCACCGACGGGTTTGAACTTTTTTTATTATAGATAGATCCGTTTCAGTATTTTGAATATTATGATTTTGTTTGAATACCAGTGGTTTTATCACAGATAAAACAACAACACCTTAGGACTCAGCTGGGAAATAGCCGACTACAGAGGACTGTCACGAATGGTCTTGTTCACGCTGAACAATAATCATGTAAAGGAAGGTCTTAACAAATAGATGTACAACAGAATATTAGCAATAAAGATCAACTGAATCAAAATAAATTTCTGCAACATTCAAACTGTCCCAGATAACACGGATTAGAGCTTAACTTAAAGAAAATGTGATGCTAATTCTTGTCGTATAACCTTAGAACCTGAAAAATCCCTAGTTAATATAACCAAGGTTTTCAACCAATGCACTTGGTTGTGAGGACCACCGAGGAAAAGTACAATCCAAATAACTACTTCACTTAGCTTCGATATGTTGCCGAATTAACTAACTACTTCACTTAGCTTTGATATGTTGCCGAATTAACTAACTACTTCACTTAGCTTTGATATGTTGCTGAATTAACTAACAACATTTGCTAGTAAGTTCCCTGCATATCTTTGGTAGTATTTATTGGGTAGTATTTATTTCGTGACGACTGTGAGCTTCCATATAAGAGGTAAGCGCTGCAAGTTAAATCCTCACTGTAGAGATGCGGGGCAGGCTGCAGTACTCCGCGTACTGCATGCTTGCCTTTTATGCATTCTCAGTGCTGGTCTTGCAGTTGCGCCTCGCTATGCATGAGGACCCAGGTTCGTTTCCCGCGGACCACCTACTGTATTAATCTAACTCGAAAAGAATGGCGAGACTGTAAGCTGCCTTCCTGGATGTTTCTAGGCGCAGGTGGACTATTGATCTGTGATATATTATATTCAGTACACAGATGTTTCTTTAGGTTTCTCAAGCAAATGTGTTTGCTTGAAGCACTCATGTGCATGACCGAATGAATTATTTGTGCGTACTTAATTGCTCCCCTTTATTTCTTACCTTTAGTCATTTGCGGAGAATGAACAGTATCTGCTCTTTGAATCTACCGATGTAATGAAACTTCGATGCTTTACTTATGGAGCTTCGGACAGAAGCGTTGACTCATATAGAATCGTGTTGAAAGTATTACAAGCAACTCGATTACGTTGGGCCGACTGAACACTCTGCTTTCAAGAGCTCCATAGATTGTCTGGAAGTCCTGCGGACAATCACTTTAGGATCAACGCTGACTGAATTCACTGGATAGAAGCCAAAGAAGCTAATTAAATTTTTTACCAAATCAAGCCTAGGCGAAATATTTGTTCCGCCCTAAAATTGACAGCGCAATAACTTGGGTTAAATGTGATGCAGATGCGAAAGTTACTGTCTCAAGAAAACCCAGAATGAGTGAGAAGATATCTTCCCGTATCCCTGGACTCAGTTTTTCATTAGGAACACCGAGCACACGTGTGCATCTGACGGTTGAATAGACTATTGCGATGATGGTTTATCAGCTCTCTCAACCACTTCCTCCTCAATGTGTCTCTCGGCATCATTTAGCTTCCAGGACTGGGTCAGACGCGACGCAGATGTTCTTGCCCTCAGCTGATCAAGTGCCGATATAACAGTGGCCGCAGCAGTTAACAAACTATCAATCTCATACTCTGGTCAACGTAATAGAATTTCCTCTGCTTTTAACGCACGACCTTAGGACAATTGTGTTGGACACTTGTGGGGAGCGGGAGAGCTACACGTACCTGGTGTACCAGATAAGTACCTCATGTTTGTAATGGTACCTGGTGCCTCATGTTCCAAACGGTTCCTCACTGAGAAATATTTTGATGCACGTAGTTGTTTCATGGCGTAGTTTGGTGTGTCATCGCCGTAGACAGAAAAACATATTTCGGTGAGTACAACATATTTCCGCAAAAAGAAAGTAAACAAAAGCTTTGAAGTTTTGTTACACGTGAGAAGCGAGACGCGGTTACTCACTAACAAGCAGATCACTATTGTTTTTCAATGTTTTGTCACTTCAGGTGCATCAATTGTACCTGTTTTGATGCATCTTGTTGCATCATCGGCTTTGTCATAGAACTGAAACACATAAGTGCATCATAAGACCCTGTATGCATCATCATGATGCACTTTACATTTATGATGCACTTGCGTGTTTCAGTTTCGGGGCAAAATGCTTGTAATTTTGATGCATCTAAGTGCATCCAAGTTTCTCTCTGTGCTGGTACCTCATGTTTTTAATGGCATCTAATGCTCTTTAATGGTGTTCGATGAATCATTTCCCTCCTGGTACTTGATGCCTCATGTTCCTTGTGGCACTGTACATGATACCTCAACTTTCTAATGGGACTTGGTACTTCATGTTTCTAATGGCACCTGCTGTACCTAATTTGCAGTAAAAGACCTACTGTATATTTCATTCAGTCAACATAATGCATATTCAATTGGAATAAAAAAATTTACTGAATTACAATGAAATTTCTTTCAGCAAAAGTAACTTTTAGTTTTCTCAGTTGTATTTCACTGCCAATTTGTGAAAATTCAGGTACAATTTCACTTAGGTGCGAGACGTATTACTGGACATGTTTTATATGACTTCCAAATTTCATCATTCATTCCAGTATTTCGTTCATTAAATGTTAGTTTAAGTTAAGGTTGGCATTTCAGTCCAGAAATTTTTCTACTAGTGGAAGTTGAAATTCGAGTAATTAAAATGAAATTTCAACTTTTTCAGCTGAATTTTGTTCAAATTTGAAAATCAGATGCAATAAATTTCGCGTTGCTTCATATAAAATGAACTTCGCTGAATTTGTTCTAAAAATGTCTATTAGACGAATAAAATATACTTTGAGCAAATGTTCGTCAGTATCATTGGTACGTAACAGTTTATAAATTTAATGTAATTTGAAACGAAAAATTCATTGACGTTTCGTGAAATATCTAGCCTAAGCGGGTCGCGCATCCTGATGCTAATGGGAACACATAAATAGCCGTGTCGCCAAGTGACCTACAGCATTTAGATCAGGTAGCACAAGTGTTCAGCACCAGAAGCACCGTTACTGCTCTGTACATAGCTTGAGAGTAGCGGCCAACTGAAGCAATAATTGTACCTTTATCTGGAACATACGAATTGGTGTTACCAATCCTTTCATTTCTCACTAAAGACAGCACCAGTATCTGTAGTATTCTACCATCCTACATGGACTGAGATACTCGATAAATGGTAATACAGGATCACCACTACAGCTCTACCGAATTAATACTAAACCGTAGTCGAGACTACAGCATCTACGTCTGCAATACTTCTACTACTCCATCTATCAGTAATTTCCCTCCACGTTGGTTATTTTTAGCAGTTTTTTCCTACCAACCAAATATTACGAGGTATTGTCAACAAATAGCTATTCTTCTTTTCGCACTAAACACAATTTAATCATATATTTCTTTTCTCACACCGAATATATGGTCATTTTTTATTCAGATACAGTTTTATATCATCCATACTGGTTTAGTTATTTTTGTATTTTCAAGTCTAAATGATTACACAATATATTTTTCAACGTATGAGTGGTATCAAAGGAAACCAACTCTACCTCACACATGAATAATGTAAATGGATATATCCTACTTTGGTCTCATACAAACTTAATGGTATAAGATGGCGAAACTCCTTTAATGTACACACAATTTTACTTACATACATTTTTTCTCAAATACGTCTCCAGGTACAATTAAAAACTAACGTTGGCACATTCACAACTAGAGTGTAATAGAGCGTGGAATCACTGGTTCAATCCGCGCCCTCGGACATTTTGCACTTTGTCCGAGCAAAATTGGCTGCGTAGCAGCCAATTTTGCTCTACTCGGGCTCCGGTGCGCTGCAGGCGATTCTTCTAACAAGTACATGTATACCGATTTGGCAGTNAATGTGCACCTGTAACCTACACATGAAAATGTGTACTCATACATATCCGGGGGGTGAATGAGAGTGCGTGTACTAAAGTATTGGGTGGGTAGAGAAAAGAGTGTATATATTTTGTCTTCTGGATCATTTTCCCGCATGAATCGGTTTTACGTCACGATCTCCCGCATCTCCCAAGTAAGGATTACCGACTTGGACGGTGCCCAGCTCATGCCAGGACTTTGCTGGAGCTTAGGCTCTTTATTCAACGGATGCCCTTCCTGCCGTGAACCAATGACGCTTGCGGAACTCGAACGCTCAACCTGCTGATGCAGCAGCGAGCGCTCTAACTACTACGCCACGGCGGCCCTGATCATATTCCCACATCGGGCGAGAAAAAACGCACTAGTCCAACTCATCCAACGACAGACTCAAACCATACCATTAAGGTTTCACTGCCAATACTCTAAATTCATTGTAGCTATTGGCTAAGACCATAGGCATAGGTATAGGAAACATACTTCGAGCGAATCCCGAGCAAATCAGTCTAGGTTCACGAATCGCGCACGTATTAACATTAACATCACTATGAGTTGTGAGTATACTTCCACCGTCACAACTCAAGTGAAATTTTGCTATTTTACTAAGGTATATTCCATCACCTAAGCAGACAAATGCGGAAACGTACTCAAGTAGTTGATAAAAGATCAAATGCGAGGTTATACCGTAAAAGTAGGCATGTGTTATATCACAAATAGGCATCCCACATAAAAATTAAACGTATGCAAAAATATCTACGTTTTCGAGTGCTCGCGATTATATGGGTAAGTTCAAAAGTCTAATAAGGGTGGGGCACAGAAACTTGCTGATTTAAAAGGTTAATAATAACAACATTATCTAAGATATTGGTATAATTGGGTCAAAATCTCATTCTGCACTCCTTAAATTTTATTTCACATTGTGTGAAAGAAGCGTGTGAGGTTCGGCAAGCGCATGCGCGGGAGTAACCTTGAAGCACCATTCCTGCCATTCAGGTCAG
>LQNS02277964.1:7267366-7279236 GCA_001587735.2 Parhyale hawaiensis | reverse complement strand
GAAAAATAACTTCTGACATATTGATGTGACCGGGCGCACCGTGCTGCCACCTGGCCGGGGTTTCAGCGCGGGATTGGCGCTCGGTCATTTCAATGGGTGGGTAGCTGGAACCCCAAACCTGTTGCTCTCTCATGTTTTTTTAACTCTCATTGGCAATAAGTGAATACATCGTGGTTTATAATTTTACTGGTGGGATTATGCCACCACTCCTATTTTTTGTACTATATAATTATTGTCTTCATGTTGGTATGCATTTGTACTTTTTTTTTTCTTTCCCGGTCCAAGAAGCGGATATGCTTTAGTGACCATTTGTCACTTTTGTACGCTTTAATTGTGACGATACCTGTGTTTTATGAATTTTTGTGATAAATAAATTTCTATGGAGTTTCTTAAATACTGACTCTTCATGAAAATTACAGAAAATATTTTGAATGTTACGAGGATCACAAAATTTTTTGTGATGGTTTGCTTGTCTGTGTGTCTGTCCAGTTGTCAGAACATAGCCCAAAAAAATCAGGGATGGACGTTCTAGAAATTAACTGCAATAGCTAAAAATGTATAGCTAAAAATGTTACAATGTAACAAAGAAAGTTATTCAAATCCTATTTGATGATCAGGACCAATTCAATTTTTTAGTTAACGTTGCATTACTGGTCTGCGAAGGCGTAACAGGGGGGGGGGGCAAGGGGATGACAGCTGTCCCTGGGCCCAGCATTTAGGGGCGCCAAACGGAGGCTGCATTATAACCAAATACTATCGAATTACCAGCCACCTTTGCGCTCGACTATTAGAATTAGCAGGGCTGAGCATACAGCGTTGCCTCTCATTTGTCCATTCCCCGAAATCTGGGGGGTTTGGTTTACCGATTTCTGTTTAACATCGCAGTTTTAAAAGCGTTTTAGCTAAGTGCTAGTATTTTTATTGTAGGCGCATTTAAATAGTGTGGGTCGCATAAAATCATTAGTTGCCCCTTTATAAATTATAATCAGCCCCGAGGCAGCGTTGCAAGGTCGTAATAGAGTAGGCAAAAATTGGACCACATTCGCCCTGATGCACTTGGATCCTCCTTCCATCCTCTTCGCCCACATGCCGCATTGCAGGTGTTGTTGCTAAAGAAACAGGTGCCGAAGATGATATTTAAGACACTTCTATTACAATTGAACTAGGTGAGTCTACTATGAAGGTCATTTATCACGATGTATGGATTTATTATTCATATAAATAATTATGAGCAATGCATCAGTACATCTTCTGAGGAGTTCTGGAACATTATTGCTGATTATTCTATTGAAACTAGTGTTATGTCTTCTTGTGAAATAATTTTAATGTCAAAGCTTCAATATTGTTTTTAGAATTGTTTGTAAGTTTGAAATATCGTAATGTTTATCTAAGAACTATCATTCCATGTAAATAATTATAAGCGACGCATCAGCACGTTTCTGATGAGGTCTGGAAAATCGCAGAATGCACATCGCCCCATGTCGCCAACTACCGTGTAAGCTTGGTCGTTTACTGAGGTTAGGGGTTTGCTGCCTGCTTGTTAGTTTGCGTGCGGAACTGGTTTGTGTTGTTGTGACGCCTCGTTGTCGGTGGAACACAATTAACAGTCTGCGCTGGATTATCGGTCTGAGGCACGCCTTGTACAGTGAGGCTTTAGCTCGGTGTTTCACAGGGTCACCACGGGGGTCTATTGTACAAGCCAGAGTTGTTTGGTGTGGGTGGTAGGGTTCTGTCAATCATTCGTGATTTTGTCTCTGAGGGAACGCAGACTGTGTCTGTTGACGGCGTTTTGAGTGTATCAGTGAGAGTGGAGTCTGGCGTCCCTCAGGGTAGCGTGTTTGGCCTGTTGTTGTTTGTTCTGTATACTAGTGAGATTTTTCTTCTCTAGAAAACATGATGATCAACTCTGCCGACGATTCCACTTTGATAGCAGTGATACCGGCTCCCCGCATGCGTAACGATGTCGCCCAGTATCTGAATAGAAATTTGTCACTCATTAGTGCATAGTGCTCGGCCTGGAGTCTGATACTGAATGCTAGTGAGGCTAAGTCTATGATTGTCAGTCGGTCTCGGACACTTGCACCATAGCATCCACATCTGGAAATAGATGGCACTTTACATCAGAGGTCTAGCTCCTTGAAGATTCTTGGTGTTGTCTTTGATGATAAGCTTACTGCTCAGCCACATATATGGTGACTGGTGCTACTTGCTCCCAGTAAGATAGGGCTGGTATGTTAGGTGAATTCTGTGTTTGGTGACAGAGAGGTTGTCCTCAGATGCCTTCTATGCTTTTTTACTGCCTGTGTTGGAGTATTGCTCACCGGTCTGGGCTTCAGCTGCTAACAGTCACTTCCGTCTGTTGGTCCGACTTGTTAGTTCGGCCAGCAGTCTGGAGAAACTGTTCCACAGGAGAGAGGCGTCTGAACTTTGAATGTTTTATAAGGGGTATAATAATGAAAGGCAGTGGTTGGTTTCTTCTGTCCCTGCCCTCAAAGTCTCGAGTAGAATTACACTTACTGCTACCGGTCTCACTCTTTCACGTCGGAGAATGTTAGGTGCCGAACTAATCAGTTCGGTCGGTGCTTCGTACCCTGGTCTGTTAGGGTTTGGAACTCATTGCCTGCATCGGCTTTTGGTCGTGTTAGCCTGCAGGCGTTTAAGTCAGCTGTAAATGGTTTTTTGTAGGATTTCCTTGAGCGACATTTCGGGCTTCCCTGCGTTGCAAAGTGCTTCATTTGGGTTATGCTTCCTGTCCGTGGGGGCCCGGGCCCGAAGTTTTGACATTAATACCGAAAAAATACCGAATCATTCGCTATATATTTATAAAAATACCGAAATACCGAACCGAATGACCCGTGGTTAACTACAGAGAACCGATCCGGCGGTACAGAAAAAATACCGAATCCTAGCTCCGCGTTTTCGATTCTTGAAAAAATTTCACAGTCAATATCATTTCAAATATCTTAGTTCACGTGTATCATGCATACCGATTTTTACACTGCATAATATTCACTTGGCTGGTGGCTCATGGCAATCCCAGTACGGCGAAATTCATAGCCAAAATACGGTACGAAACGAACGGTAATGAACTGCTTCATTCTAAAGCAATTTTTTAAGTAAAAATGCGATATTTAAAGAGATCAAATACTCCACAAAGAGGAAATGACTGTAGGCTAAGTTGTAGCCTACAGTTTAAACCTATGTACGGCTTTCTAGCACTGCTAGTTTTCACACAGGAAGTTTTAGGGCCAAGTGGACGGCTACTAGCACGGTGGACGGGTACTAGACATGTTACCCTATGGCTGTGACACACTCTAGCCAAAAGCTGAGGAAACCCTCGCGAATGCGCTAAATTTTTTATGCTAAGAGCACCTCCCTATTCACACGTGGGAATGGTCCATTGGTTACAAAACTTCGAGCTCCGTTGATTCAAACAACGTTGTCATAGCTACGGACTGAACACCATGGCAAAAATACAGTACATCTGACCAGCAAAATAATATAATAGATGCTACCCAATTCCTTCAGATGTAATACCAAGTCCAATTCTTTGATAAAATATTTTAAAAATCATAAACCCGTTGCAACTGCGAAAACAACTGAACGCCCCACCCGCCGATAGATGTCTCTGGGCGGTTTGTTGACAGAATTTCAAGCGCTTGCCCAGTGTATCGAGGGCAAAAGTGCTGCATGCTCCATCCTAGAATTTTGCACAAAAGCGAGACTGTGCAGGGTGTTTAGACGTCGATATCGCACGCAAAACTCGGGTACCCGCTTTTTTTGCATAGAGTGTGGCATCGGCATTAGAATTCAATGTGGCGAGGGAGGAATCGAGTCCCAAACCGATTTTTTTTTCTGATGAGTGCTAAATAAAATTTCCGGGAGTTTCGTAAACTTTTAGTCCGTTGCAGACGATAGCTTTTTGTCCCGTGCATTCACTTCACCGTGTTCGAATGCGTTGCTGTGTCTGTGTAAACAACAAAAAAGAACACTGCTTTTGTGATGACATTCACCAAAATTTGGAAAGACAAAAGCCACAACACTAGTGGCGCGGGCTAAGCCAGAGGAAAGGACGGTGAACATTTAATCGAAACTTATGGTAGACACGCAGTCGTTTTTGCAAGGGCAGTGCGAACTTTTCGAGCGCGGTGAAGTGAAAATACAGGACAAGAGACTATCGTCTGCAGCGGGCTTTATATGTAGTATTTTGTTGACATTTTTACTACCACATTTTCTTTGTCAAACTTCTGGTTTATATTTTTTATTTACAGTACAGACCTCCTGTTCTTCGTTCATTTCTGTTGGTACAACTGTATTCTGTGTTTTTATTGTCATCTACGTAATTTGTACACCGAGGAGTTAGTTTTTGAAGCTGGTAAAAGCCGAGAGCCACGTTGAAGAAGTTAAAGATTTGTTCATAGCTTGGATTTTACCGTTGAAAAAACCAAGAAGTGCGTTTAATTTTGTCTTTTAGCTTTTGCCTTCTTCTGTAATTTTGAAATACAAACTTTCAGCATTTGTTTTTCTGCAGAATTTAAGAGTATGACCACAATCTCCATTACACTTATTTTTCTTTTTATTTATTTATTTTGTAGAATTTGAGTCGGAGGTTCTCGTGTGGAAGTGATGTAGCAATGTTATAGGATTTTATCATGGTCTTTCAATAGACACTGCAGCTCATTGTATGCGTCTATGCACGAATAGGTGATGTTAGGGCGTGACAAATAGATCTGAGGATTGTGTCAAATTTAATATAACATTATATAGATGAATCACTATATTTCTTCTTCCAATTTTTGAACTTTGCGTCGATGCAATGATAGAAACACTTTCAAAAAATAGACGGAATTGGCTTCTGCGACCCAACAACGTGACTTGGGAATCACTATTACAAACAAACTACAACACAGTCAGCAAATTGACAGGAGTATGAAAATGGCAAGCAGAGTACTGGGATTCATCACCAGGAATTTTGAATACAAGTCCAAGGACATCATCGTCCCCTTGTACAAGGCATTAGTGCACACTTAGAATTTGCTGTTCAATTCTGGTCGCCACATCTGTGTAAAGATATCGATAACATGGAAAGAGTCCAAGCAGAGCAAGCAATGAAATTGATACCTCAGCTGCGAAACAAGCCGTAAGATTGTCGCCTAAAGGAACTAGGTCTGTTCTCTCTCGATCAAAGACGACTCATAGGGCAACTAATAGAAACATTCAAGTATTTGAATGGCTTCAACAACGTACTTACGACGGGACTCTTTGAAAGAGACCTCAATGTTCGCTTGCGAAACAACGGTCAAAACTCAAGCATAAAGCTCGAAGAACGACCCTAGGTCAGCAGTTTTTCCGTATTTCAGAGTCAGCATTTGGAATAGACTTCCTTCCGATGTTGAAAGTGCGGNAGTCAACGCCTTTAAAAATCGTCTTGACATACATTGGGAGAGACATCCTCCACAGCTAAGGATTCCTCCTCCAGGAGTAGCACACTCTTAACGGCCAAAGCCTCCGAGGCTTCCTAAATCCGTTTTCTTCTCTGTTCCGCTCCAACTACAGTGTCTGATATCTTAAACTCCGCATATCAGCGGCTATTGATAGTGATTGCATGCATTCATGATCGTCTCTCAAGCTGAGATTCTTCTTTCTCCTCCTTTTTTTCTTCCCCTTTCCCCAGTCTTTTATATCCTACTAACATAATGGCAATAGCTCATAGAGGGCCGGGCGTAAGATTCGGTCTCTTTGAGAATGGGCCTGTTGGTTCGTCTACTACCGCCTATCTAATCTAATCTAAATAAAATGTGATACTCTTGCAGGAAATTAATAAGCAATTCTGACATAAAATAGTGCTAGAAGCTTCGGATAATAATAGTGCAGAGGTAAAACTTAGGAAATTGGCGAGTAAGGATCTAGCGACTCTATGACAGGTACCAAGTCAGCCGGGTGGGCTCTGCTGGCCTTCATTCTTATGGTAAGTACCAATAACTTTCTTCTGTACTTCTGCTCTATGGAGCTGAGAGCTCTTGGTATTGCTGCACAGCTCCCAAGTAGCATTGGACCTGGACTTCAGGTTGGGCCAACGTTGTATTTTCAACATTGGCGTAATGTTCGTTTGTGGAAAGTCAAACCAATAATAATAATATGCTTTATTAGGTACACATAGGGAATGGTACACAGAAGACAGCTTAATACTGTCGTGACGTCACCAACCCGGATACTATGTGTGACTCACAACATAGATACATAAATTACCCAAAGAGTTTGATTTAATTACTTTAATTTATTAGATATATTTGATAATATGTTGGGATAATAACCTGAGCTACAGAGTTCTTGGAAGAGCAAAGCTAGGGGCTTTGACTGCAGAGTGAATAATAAACGTTTTTCACTGTTAGTGATTGTATGTCTTTTTCATGCATACTCCTCGATTCAATAATAGGGTTAATAACTGCAAGTAATTACTTTTTACGCTTCAGCGTTTAAACGTATAATATCCTACATCAAATACAATACTAGGATTAGTATATCCTAAATGAGATGAGCAAACAAAAGGGGTTAGTAGATTCACAACAGTAAAAATCTTATAAGCTTGGCGTTGGTCTAACTTTAAGCAGAAATCGATTGGACGCCTACGTGTTGCCTATAATGACATATTTCGGCGCCTGATGAATGTGCAGCCCACTAGAATGGGGAGAAGCAAGGACCATATCATCAGCATAACTGAGCGCATTTACTGCGTGACCTTTAATGTGACACCCCATCCAGCTGCGTTCAGATGGGTGTGGATGCTTTCAATGAAGATGTTAAAGAGAATTGGAGAGAGTAAGCCCTCTTGTCGTATGCCATTAGTCATGCCGAACGCTGATGACATTGCCGCTCCCCATTTCACATAGCATTTCTGAGTTTGAAATCAGTATTTTAGCATCTTAACAATATAAGGAGGTATTTGTCTCTCAAGCATACACTTAAATAGAGAATAATGGTGAACTCGGTCAAACGCAGCCTCAGCATCGAGAAAGCACAGGTACACGGAGATCCACTGTCAATTAAATGATTTATGACCTGTTTAAGTGTGAATATAGCCATTTCTGTTCCGTGTTCGGCTTTAAAGCCAAATTGATTCCCTGAAGTCATCATGTACGGTGACATTCGTCTCTCAAGCACTAGTTTTACCAGTTTTGAGAGAGACGTTGCCACTGCAATAGTCGATAGTTGCTCTTGTCGGTCATACATTTTGTTTTGTTTTTTACAATTGGTGTTATTATGACGCTCATCAAGTTCTCTGGGAGGAATTTTAAAGTAAAATACCCTGTGAGCAAAATTACAAGGAGTGTTACTAGTCTAGGGGGCTATATTTAAAGGCATTTAACGTCATCCAAGCAGTGACCAAACTTTCTGATTAGCATGTTGCCCACTGCGTGGAGCTTTCACGTTTCTTTCTCTATATCCTGGTTATCACGAAAATCATCGGTGATTTTATGACCCAGGAAAGTGTCTACATAAGTGAGATCGAGACGGGATAAAGTCAGCGCCGGGTGCTTTGTTATTTTTCAATCTTTTCAGCGCCTGACAAACCTCATCTTCAGATACGGTGCATTGTTCTTTAGAGGGAGCCAGATTATCAAGACTGCCATCAACGTAACCTTTATGTTTATCATCGGCAAAACAGTTCATAATTCGAGCATAATGGGCTTTCCAAAGTTGCGCAATATTACAATCCCCAGTGACTCCATTCACTGACTGCGAAACGGTGTGGACTTTAGGTTTAAGACTTTTTATTTCTTTCCAAAACTCAATGGATCTATTTTGCGTCAGCGTGCTAGACAGCTTTTGAGCTCTAATCTCATTTTCACGTCTACGCACTTGCTTGAGCTCAATACGACACAGATTGTGCAACCTATTTTTTTCCTGCCATATATGACATGAGCGCGGCCTACCTGCGTACCTCCTCGAGCAATACGCCAGTCTGCTGGCAGTATGAAGTTCGCGGACACAGTCATTCCATTCCGAAACATTTGCCTTTTTTTTTGTGTCGTGTACCAAATATACGTCGCCCACATTCGAGAATGGTAATTGTATGTCCGACAAGACTTGGCTTAGCCCCGCTTCAGTAGTTGTATCAATTTCATTGACAGTGTCCTCCAGGCAATTATTCAAGCAATCTTTATAAGCACTAACAAGATTAATATCATTAAATCGCCATTTAACATGTTCACCATTGTCACGTCTTTGTTGAACCGGTACTGAAATTTTACTTATACTAATATACAGTAAAGAAGCAAGTGGTCTGAGAGGGGCGAATACTCTCCTAATTTACAGTTCGTAATACTATGAAATAAGTTCATTGAAATAGCTACGTGGTTAGGCCAGCTCACCCCGTCTCTGCCATTAATATGAGTAAACGTGTTAGACGGAAGGAAAAAAACATCTGCGAACGTAACACTATACTCCAGGAACATGTCGCGCAGTCTGCTATACATAGTTGTGCCAGGTGAAGCATTGAAATCTCCTATGATGCAGAGCTACTGTACTGTTGCGGCAGGCATCACCCCTTCCAGTATTCCTATGTAATGCAGTTGTTGATCGACTCCATATGATGAATCAGGAAAATAGACGTTCAGAAACATAATTGAATTTCCCGGAGTCTCATACGTGAGCCCTATAATTCTCCTATCATATTTACAGACCTTCATGTACTTCGCAATTCTGTTTGACCATATAAAGGAAAGACCGCCCTTAGGCCTGCCGGCAAGGAGCTCTTGTGAATATCCATGCCGCTTATCGAGTAGAAGCCGTAAGGCTTAAAAAACAAAGGAAAATCATGGTCGAATAACCAAGTTTCCTGGAGACAAAGAATATCTACTTCAGCTAGGTAGGTCTGCCACAACAGCACCAGCACTTATGTATCCTCGACAGTGTTCTTTTTTTTTTTTTTAATCTAGGACCAACATTCTCGGTGAATATTTAGTCAACAAAGCAGTTGGTCATCCAAAAATACATGAAAATGGAATAGTTGTCCATTAATTAAGGGGATCAATCCAACGATTTTGGTCAAAATTATCATTCTTTGCTGAAAAAAGTCCTTGGGTAGTGGGATAGTATTCCGCAAATTATTATGCAGTTACGGTCACTGTAAGGGGCCTAAAAGAAGGGGTATGGGAGGCCAAAAATATCTATTGTGCACCGATTGTTCAGAAATTTGTACAGTAGATGTATTTTTTAAAAAGAGTACATTTAGCTCAGACAAATTTTTTGATTTAGGCCTTAGTTTTTGAGATAATGGGAGGTATAGATGTGTATAATGTATATACATATTTTTATTTCCCATTTTTTCTCAAACTTAGGCCTAAATCAAAAAAGTTGCATGAGTAAAATGTGTTTCTTTTTCTAAAATACATATTTTGAGCAAATTTCAGAACAATCTGTCAGCAAACAAAAATTGGGAACTCTGGTTTGTGTCCTACAATTTCATGAAGATTTGAGCACCAGAACCCCAAAGAGGGGTCCTAACGGGGGAACCGATGAAGGGGGGGGGTAAAAATCATGGAATTTTGCATGCATATTATTTGTTGATGCTAATACCAAAAAATCTTTAAAAATCACTACTATAAAGTCCTAAAATGTGGAACTTTTATATCGAAAAACTTATACATACGAAATATACAACATTTAGTGATGTCAATAGAATGAAAAAGTGCATTATATGGCTTTTCACCCCTATATTCCATGGTTTTTTTGCCTATGGTGTAAAATGTGATTTTCTCACCTAAAAAGAATAGTCAATGAGTTTCCATGCTAGGAAAAAAAAAAACAAAGACAGTTTTGGAATCCTTGAAACATTTCTAACACAAAACGGCTTCATTTTTTTCGATTTTTGTTTTCAAATATTTTTTGTAACAGTTCAAATCCGATAAATGTTATATTGATGACTATTTTAGTTAGTGATCAAACATCGCGTATCAGAAGAAAACGAAAAAGACAATCAAAAATACAAAGCCGTTGTTTGGTTAGGAATGTTTCAAGGATTCTAAAACTGTCTCAATTTTTGCTCTAGCATGAAAACTCATAGACTTCTCTTCTTTTGAAATTTCTGAGAATGTAATCATAAATAAAAATTTGGCATCTTTTCAAAAACAAAGTCCTAAATCAAAAACGTTAATGAGTAAAAAGTGTTTCTTTTTCAAAATAACATTTACTGTGCAAATTTCAGAACAATTTGTCCACAAATAAAAAGTGTTGAAAAATTTGGGTTGATCCCCTTAATGCTACTGTATTTAGTATAGAGGCTTATTCTTAATATCGCTAAGACAATTAACTCTGACCTATACATCAATACATGACGTTAACGATAGTGACCAGGCTTCCTTGTAAAAATTTATTGGACTTAAGTCAAGGGTGACAATTATAAGAATGAGGTATGTATTTATCATAGTATCTGCGTTCTTCTTCGATATATGAACGTTTAATGCATCATTAATTCAACGTGTTGTCGTTTCGAAAAAGGAAATCGCCAAATGTTGGATCACTGCTGGAAATTGTTATTGGCCCAATATTGCAATCCAATATTATTAACTTGACAGATTTTTCCTTGCCACGGAAATTTGACTAATTTCCTGATACTTAGGTATCGTAAAATATTGCCTAAATTAAACTAATAGTATGATTTCTTGAGCGTTTTCATGAAGCACTTCTCAAGACTGACCCAATATTGCTCCACAATGCTTAAGTACCCTCTTTCTTAGCGCATATTGGTAGCACTGGTCCAGGAGCGGTTGACAAGACTCCGACATTCACCCAAAATGCCAATGATCTGCCGACCTCCATCGAAGGCTATTTTGCTATTGGGGTGGTATTCAGGCTTAGTTCTGTCGCTCAGCATATCCTTAACCTAGATTCTATTGTTTTACATGCAGTATTATTCATCCAGCAATCCGATATGTTCTACCACAGGCTACACCATGCTTGACTCTCCCGTGAAATTAGGGCTGAACGAATTGAGCACTTGAGCCTATTTATGGAATCTGGCATTATGTAAATGCTTCTGCATTAGCATAGGGACGTAAAACGTAAGCTAGTATATTTACAAGAATCTAAGAAATTTTTGTTTACGTACAAGAAATTCAGATTCGTAATAATGAACCATAATGGGGGATGATAATCGATTTTGGAAATACCGAAAATTTTCTAAAAAATCACTATAAAGTGATAAAATGTGGAACGTTTATACCGAAAAACTCATACATACGTAACGTACCAAATCTACATTAACATAAAACAGTAAAGCTGTATCCATTCGACCAGTGAGGAACAGAGAGAGAGAGAGACGGTGAAGGGGCAGTGATCCTCCATCCAGGATGGGAGGGGTCGCCAATAGATACCAGGTGTTTTTTTTAGGCGGATAGATTTCAACCATCGGAAAACAACTCAAAATAAATCGATTTTCATGAATGATAAAATGCCCAAAACTCCTTAGTTTTCGAGTTATAATGTCTTGAAGAAATTTAAGCCTTCAAGTATCTTACTACGGGCGCGCCAATGTTACCACTAGTATTGGTAGTTCAGCACGTTTCTGACCCCCTAAAAGGAGTTTACATTATCTAATACTAAGAATGACCGTCGTGTGTTTATAATATATATATTTATATATTTATTTATATGTTTGGTGTCACGCTCTTAACGAAATAGATAGGAAGAATTTAGCCCAGGTTGGAGACTCTGGTTGTCCTCTCAAGGTCTAATGAAAGTGATGGGCAGAAAATAGGCCGGGTTGCAGAAGATGGCAAACGTATCTTAAGCAGGGACAGTTGAAATTCCAACAATGAAGACATCGCAGGCTTAGTCTGATTCGTACGAGTATTAGCTTCTCCATACAT
>LQNS02277964.1:7206903-7223532 GCA_001587735.2 Parhyale hawaiensis | reverse complement strand
TTACAGCGTTCCTCAGTACAATGGAAGCGATACACAACTCCTGCCCTGTCGGAGCTGGGTTTGGTTGGCCTGGTAGAGAAGCATGAAGTTAATTTGTACGGCTTATAATATGCTGCTCGCTTAACGGAACAATTGTTGGCAGTTGGCTTCGCGTGTCGCTGAATGATGTTTCTGAGGGTTTTTTGGTCCGTTTCAAATGAGGAAATACAGTCGAATTGCACGTAAAACTGTATAGAGTTATCATCATTTTGGTTATTGGTGTTGAAGCTCTGGCTTAAGACTCGCTCGATTGTGTCCTCAATCAACCTCTGGGGATAGCCGCAGTTTGCAAAAACCTGCTTCAGTCTCAATACTTCACTGTCGAAGCCTGCCAAGAGCTCGAGAGTTTTAAGGCGCGGCGGACTAAGGTTTTTACTATGGATTTCTTGTAAGCAAGCAGCGTATGTGAATTGAAATTTACATAGTTACCAGTATTAGTTGACTTTTCGTAAACAGAGGTTGTAATTCTGCCATTATTGACCAACAGCTCGACGTCTAATATCTTCTGTTAGTAAAGTGCAAAATTGGAAACGAGTAAGTAATATTAATATCTATTGTTAGTAAAGTGCAAAATTAGGGACTAGTAAGTAATGTTAATAACTGATGCTAGTAAAGTGCAACATTGGGGACGAGTAAGTAATGTTAATAACTGCTGTTAGTAAAGTGCAACATTGGGGACTAGTGAGTAATGTTAATAACTGATGCTAGTAAAGTGCAACATTGGGGACGAGTAAGTAATGTTAATAACTGATGCTAGTAAAGTGCAAAATTAGGGACGAGTAAGAAATATTATTTTTTAATAACCGCTGTTAATAAATTGCAAAAATGGGGACGAGTAAGTAATATCAATAACTGCTGTAAATAAAGAGCAAAATTGGGGACGAGTAAGTAATGTTAATAACTGCTGTTAGTAAAGTGCAAAAAAATATTCGTGAAGCAGTCGTACCCTCACATGCTACTGTAATGCAGATGTACAAAGCACAATGTTAGCCTGACTGGGTTGCATTCCATGCCAGCAGGAAGCAAAGATCGCTACGGGAGGACTCGCGTGACACTAGCACCAAAAAGTGACATCATTGACGTCACATCGACGAACGGTAAATTGCAAATTCTATCCCTCAAACACATAAATACGTGAAAAGGACATATAACAATTGAACAACAAACAACTATAGCAATAGAAAATTTCAGTGGAGGCTGGTGGAAACTTGCACAGCACCAGGGGCAAGATCTGGGCTCTGATTTTCCATCTTCATTGAAGTAAAGCCATATTAGTAAAGTAAAGTAAAGCCATATTGACTTCACTGTGATGAGAATTTCACAAAAGCATATACACATATCACCGTATTTTTAATTTGATTCATGCAATCTCACTGCTGAATGGCCAGCTACTTGAGCTGCACCCATACCCAAAATTGGGTAAAATGGTTTTCATCAAGTACTGAAAGCTTGAGCAATAACTATTCCTATGTTTTCTCAGGGGTCAAGAATATAACACAACTTATATTTTTGGTCAAGATATAGAGCCCAACCTATACGAAGGCCTGAGGTCCGACTCACGAATACTTTGACTCGTCGATCTGTCGTAACTTAACTACATGCGGTTACGGCTAAGTGGCTAAGTTTTATTTTAGTCCCATTGAGTTCTCCCGTTCCTCTTTTTCCTTCCTACATGCCTCTCACAGCAAAAGTTTTGACAAACTGATCGTAACCTTTTGTGTTCATTCCGGATTCCTGGTCGACTTTAGGCCAATTAAATCCTGGAGTTTAAGGTGATTCCCTTTTTAGGAAATGCCGCAGAAATTCCTTCTAACACTTCAGTTGAAAGCAAGGTAGTTGTTCAAGCACAATGCCTAGTCTTGGGGAGACAACTTGAGGTGAGAAAGTTACTGTTTAGCAGAAAATAACGTTATATCTCGCTTTCCGTATGTTCTAAATCACGAAAAGTTCCTGCAATTAGGGACCTGGGCCCATATTTACAATATCGTAAGACTTGCCATGTCGTACCTTACAACGACGATACAAGGCAGTATTCTATCTCCCTAGTGATTGGAAGTTAGATTCACTACTACAACCAATTAACGGTCGCTTTACGTCTTCCTTTCGGGGAACAACCAATGGTGTAGGTTTACATATTCGATTCAGTGAACAACCAATCCGCAGGTGGATTGTATCAGGCGTGGCCTGCGCATTATCAGGCCGCCCCCATTGTCCGGCCCCCGGAAGCCTCTTTGTTTGTATGAGCTGGCTTTGGGTTTGGGGCTATGGGTAGCCCCTGAGTTGGAGGAATTGCCACTGTAAAGGCGAATGAGACCGTTTTGGTCCAACGGCATCCCTGAGAGGAAATGAACAGGCTGGTGCCATAGCTGGGTACTCAGTCTTCCGCAGTCTGCTCCTCTCTCTCTTCCATCAGGTAGTACCACCTGATGTTCTTTTCCTTTTCTTTCTCTTCTTCTTCTTTTCGGTCAAAGCCCGTACTGGTGATGGCAGGGTCTGGGGCGCGTAGATAGCTGGCCGCTTTCGTAGCTATCGTTACTGTCGGTTTGTTTTTTTTTCTTTATTATGCTTTATACCATCTTCTTTGTTTATGGAATTGTTTGTTTCTTCTCCTCTGTATATTTCTGTATTTATTTGTACATTACTGTATATTTATGTTCTTTTATTTTTTCTTTTTTGTTCTCTTACTTTGTGGGGTTGTAGAAAGCAAACCAGGACAGGGTCGGGCTCGGGGGTGTCGTCTCCTCTTTGGTAATATTAGAGGACTGACTGTATGCGAACCTTGCGGAGCTCGACTTGTGTCCCGTGGTGTGGATGTCGTGTACTGCTCCGAGACTTTGGTGACTGGCAGAAGGCACGACGCTGAGCTTGCCTTGGCGGATTTTCAGTCCCCTTTTCACAGCCTGTGTGGTTCGGGGCCTGGATTCCGTGGAATGGCTGTTTATATCCGGAGCGGATTCTGTGCTTACCGGTAGTCAGTGCACAAATGCACCTTTCATGAGATCATCGTTTTAAGGGTGTGTGACCGACTGAATAATTATTATTTATTCCCCTTATATCGCAGCCCTGCAACTGATGATTCTCTTTATGATTGTTTATTGACGGCGATGGGCTCGATCCAGAGCACGGATCCAAAGGCAGCGTTTGTTATTATTGGTGATGTTAATGCACACCACAGGGACTGGTTGGGATCTGCATCACCCACTGATTGTCATGGTGTGGCTGCGTTGGACTTTTGCACCTCGTCTAGTTGTGTACAGCTAGTTCGCGGGTCCACGCATATTGCTGGTAACTGTCTCAACCTCGTTATGACTGATGTCCCGGACTTGATGATAGTGACTGACAGTTGGCTCCCCTATTGGGTCTTCAAACCACTCACACCTGGTTTTGTCCTTGGACCTTAATCAGATCGTTCCTGTGGTAGACACCAGGAGAGTGGTATTTGTTAAGAGCAGGGCTAATTGGGTGGCTATTACTCGGACAGTAAGAACGTTACCTTGGCGCCAGATTATTCATAGTGAGGATCCTGTCTCTAGGCTTAACGACTTGACTGCGTCCATTTTGGAGAGGTTTGTCCCTATGAGGATTATTCTTGTGAGGTCTCGGGATAAGCCGTGGTTTGACGACCAGTGTCGGTTAGCTTTCGAAGCTAAACAAGCGGCTTATCGGGCATGGCGACGCTCGCGTGACCGCACGTTGTGGTTGACCTATGTTGATCGTAGGGCCGAGGCTAAGCGTGTGTATGAGGAGGCACAGCGTCGTCTGAGGCAGCGTTCCAGGGAGTCTGCAGAGTACTGACCATCCACATCGTCGGTGGAGTGAGCTAAAGGGTTCAGTGTTCGGTGCTGAACCTTCGTTGCCGCCCCTTGTCGGTCAATGTGGGGCATCATTACTGATCACTTGGCAAGGGCGGAGACTTTGTCGGCTAACTTCGACGGGAAGCAGAGCAGAGATGTTATCGCATTGCCTCATGCATGCCACCCTGAACGTCGCTTGACCGCTTTGGCGTTCAGATCTGGTGCAATCAAGATGCTGCTTGACGGCCTTGATTCGTATGGAGGTATTGATCCGGTGGGCATGTTTCCTTTGTTTTATAAGCAGCTGGCTGATGTTCTTGCCCCAAGCTTGCAGTAATCTTCCGGCGCCTAATACGGTCAGGAAATTTTCCTTGTTGTTGGCGAACTGGGAATATTACTCCTATTCCCAATGGTCCGGTGTCGCCCTATGTGGCCAACTATCAACCCATCACACTGACGCCCATTTTGTCGAAGGTGTTCGAGAAGTTGATCGCTGATTAACTTGGTTGTTTCGCTGAGGTTACGGGGTTGCTGCCTGCTGGACAGTTTGCGTACAGAATTGGCTTGGGCTGTTATGACGCTCTCTTGTCGTTGTCACACCATTTACAGTCTGCACTGGATTGTAGGACGGAGGCATGCCTTGTTCAGTTGGACTTTAGCGCTGCGTTTGACAGGGTTAATCACAGGGGTCTATTATACAAGCTGGAGTCTTTTGGTGTGGGTGGTAAGGTTTTGTCAATTATTCGCGATTTTGTTTCTGAACTGACGCAGAGCGTGTCTGTTGACTGCATTTTGAGCACTTCAGTCTGGGTGGTGTCTGGCGTCCCTCAGGGTAGTGTGCTTGGCCCACTGTTGTTCGTTTTCTATACTAGTGACATGTTCTCTTCACTAAAGAACTCGTTAATCAACTATGCAGACGATTCCACTTTCGTGGCAGTGATACCTGTTCCTCGCCTGCGTGATGCTGTAGCTCAGTCTCTGAATAGGGATTTGTCACGCATTAGTGCATGGTGCTCGGCCTGGAGTATGAAGCTGAATGCTATTAATACCAAGTCGATGATTATCAGCCGGTCTCGGACACTTGTACCGCTGCATCCCCAACTGGAGATTGATGACACTTTGCTTCAGGAGTCTAGCTCCTTGGGGATTCTTGGTGTGGTCTTTAATGAGAAGCTTACTTTTGAGCCGCATAGTAGGAGGTTGGTGTCACGCACTTCCACTAAGATTGGACTACTGCGTAAGGTGAATTCAGTGTTTGATGATAGTCAGGTTGCCCGTAGATATTTTTATGTGTCTTTGTTACCTGTGTTGGAGTATTGCTCACCGGTCTGGGCTTCAGCTGCTGACAGTCACTTGCGTCTGTTACACCGACTTGTTAGTTCAGCCAGAAGGCTGTGTGCTGATAATAATCTAGTGAACCTGTCCCACAGGAGAAGAGTCGTAGAGCTATGTATGTTTTATAAAGTTTACAATAATGAGAGACATTGGTTGTATTTTTCTCTCCTTGCCCTGAAGGTTTTTAGAGAGAGACTCGTGCTGCGTGCGGAGCGCACTCGTTCACTTTGGAGGCTGTCAAATGTCGAACTAATCAGTTCTGTCGGTGATTTGCTCCCTGGTCGGCTAAGAATTTGGAATTTGTTGCCGGCATCGGCTTTTGGTCGTATTGGCCAGCAGGCGTTTAAGTCAGCTTTTAATGGTTTTTTGCTCTCTTTCCTTTAGCAGCGTTTTGGGCTTCCCGGTGTTGCAAGATGCTTCATTTGGGTTGTATTACCTGTCCGTGAGAGCTCATGCTTGAAGTTTTATAATAATAATATGTTGTAGATTACGCGTTGAGACTCGAATGCTGTAACCACTTAAAAATTTTCCCTGGGTCTAAGAAGGATATAATATACGTTAGAAATTTCTCTAGCTTGTCTCCTCTATTTTTTTGCAGGAAAATTTTTTTTCTACAACCACGTAATAATCCGAGGAGAATAACGAGGTCGGAAGTTTAATCGATTGAAAAACGTGCGTTGAAAAGAAAGCGATAAATTTACACACAACAGCAGCGCATCAGATGTAGGAAAGGGAAAAGGTAAAGTCAACTTTGACTGTAGCCCTCACTGAGAAATCCACACGCACTGGTTCGTGCTGCAGATATAGGCCAACTGGCCCCAGAGGAGTAAGTACAGCCGCAGCCGACCACACCACGGGTCGCTAAGAACTAAACACCGAAACGGAGGGATCAACGACCCAAGCCTCCCCCACCCTCCCATTCCTGGTCAGGCAGGTGCCCCACCCAGTTCCGCATGGGAAGCAATTGTCTGCTCAGCACTCTGGATGCCACAAAGATCACTCGACAGGCTAGTCGCTCGAACTCGGCACCTGTTGCACATAAGTTAGGCACACATGACATGCTGCTGTTGTGGGCTTAGAGCCTGAAGTAAGGTCACTTTTGAGGCCTCTTTACCTGGCCAGCGTCATGACGTCTCTTTTGCCCCTCCTGGTATCTATTCCTCCATGACCAAGTAATGAAACAACAAACTATTTTATAAACTATTTTATTAACTATTTTACAAGCTATTTTATTATGCTATTATTATGCTTCATAATACTACTGGTTCATTTTATTTTTTGAAGTTACTTGTTATAACTAAACGTTTAGGTTACGTGTAAGGCTTGTAATTGCTTCCATTTTCATAACATCACAACAATCCTTCTCACAGATGAGTTCGTAAGCGATGACAGAGTGTCTTTCTTACGACTGCCTTTCGGAGAGTGCGACTTCATGAACGGTTTCTACCGTATCGAAGGAAACGCGACACTCGTAAGAAGCTCATGCGAGAGTATGGGAGCTCGACTGGCGGGGTACGAGATGGTGGAATCCTACAACTTTGCCTTTCTTAAAGCAGTCCTGGGAGGTTACCCAGTTGGTAAGAAACCTAAGTTTTCTGATACCAGTTTAGCAATAAAATCACTACAGCTGGAAATTTGGTGGAAATTTCATATTTAGCATGTTTCTAGAGACTTCGGGTAAGTGTAAATTACTGCACACTAAGACTAAAACTGCCATGAAAGGATAATTTGGTGGCGAAAACACCGAAAAAAATGAAATTATGCCTTAATTTGCTTATAAAATTTAGCAACAATTTGATTTGGCGGAACTTCCCTATTCGTAGCTGTGTTTTTTACCTCATTTAGCGAAACTTTATAGTACATTTCGCAAGTCACGGCCGCTGGTGACAGTGAGAGGTAAATTGTACCCCATCCTCATGTGCTGCTAGTGATGCTGAGGCACACACTATCAACTCTGACTGTCATAATAAGCGCGAACCATTGCTAAAAGTCGTTTTTGGCTATCTACTATGTTGAGGCTTGAGCTGTCATTCAGAACCCATCATGAATTAAAGAACTTATGATTTCATCGAATGAGATGCACTATAAACCTGACCCAAATCTCATACTGAAATCGTAACGTAATCGTACGTGAAAACGGAACAGTTACGAAGTATGAACAAGACGTAAGTTTACTGGCTATGCACACACATCATGCAAATTATTTAGGCGCACATGTGTACCATCAACTAAAAGATAGTACTACTACGGAAAGAGTGTTTTATTACCGAAAGACAGCATTCAGATATTTGAAGTTTAAGCTAGAAAAAACACTATTCTGTTCGGCAATTGACAATATTTAGGAAAGAAAAGCTCCTTTAGACACTAATTTAACAGTTACCCTTCATAAACTTGAACTTAAGGTTACTTCTAGCTTCAAGAGCTTCTAAGACTCCATCGATAAAACGTTTGCTTAAGTAAGACGTTCGGGCAGAAAACGTTTGTTTAAGTAAGACGTTCAGACAGAAAACGTTTGTTTAAGTATGACGTTCGGGCAGAAAACGTTTGTTTAAGTAAGACGTCTGGGCAAAAAACGTTTAAGATGTTCGGGTAGAAAACGTTTGTTTAAGTAAGACGTTTGGGAAGAAAACGTTTCTTTAAGTAAGACGTTCGGGCAGAAAATATTTGTTTAAGTAAGTCGTTCAGGCAGAAAACGTTTGTTTAGATAAGACGTTCGGGCAGAAAATATTTGTTTAAGTAAGACGTTCAGGCAGAAAACGTTTGTTTAGGTAAGACGTTCGGGCAGAAAACGTTTGTTTAAGTAAGACATTTGGGAAGAAAACGTTTGTTTAAGTAAGACGTTCAGGCAGAAAACGTTTGTTGAAGTAAGATGTTCAGGCAGAAAATTTTTGTTTAGGTAAGACGTTCGGGCAGAAAACGTCTGTTTAAGTAAGACGTTCAGGCAGAAAACGTTTGTTTAGGTAAGACGTTCGGGCAGAAAAGTGAAGCAAAATGCACCGAGAATGCAGCACGATGTGACTCGCTATAGCTGCGCTTGTACCAATTCTATTACTAACACTCGATTATTCCCTAATTTAGTAAGAGATTATGTATTAATCTACACTCCTAAGAATATAGTAAGCAAACCGTACACTGCATGCCTATGAAGCCAGTTTGAACTTTTTATAACATCACTTCGATACCGTAGTTGTTTTTGTCTTCTAAAATATGTTTTTTGCTGTATTTTTTGACGGCGGGGTACTCTAGAGTATAAATTCATCATGTGGTGCTTAAGAACTCAGCGCCTCCTCCAAGTCTACCGCGTCACCGACCGCGGAAGGGGTGGCAACGGGGCCACGGTTTCCCGCTTCCTTCCTTAGTTTATCTTTGCTATTCCCCAGATTTGCTTATTTACTGTGTTTTTCCTCTCTTCTCCTTTTCCTATTTAGGCTGCTGCCTACAGCCACCGACTCCCTAACTAATATGCCCTGTGAGTCTGGGGTCGGTACCGTAAACATGGGCTCACCCCGGTCCGCAGGGCTGCTCCCTCTCCGGCCATTGACACGCCGCCCGCTGAGGTGGGGTTATTTGTCACTAGGGTTGGTGGTGCGCTAGATTGCAAACAGAGTCCCTGCCTTACACGTTTGAAGTGTGCCATAGGGTGGAGGGTACCGGGTGACATGGCCAAAAAACAAATCAATATGAAAAAGTCCAATAAAGAAGAAACGGGTCGGCAGCCCAATGACTGCTGACTCCAAGTACGGTCCTAACGTTTAGGGGTGGAAGGGTCGGCGCTGGCCCCGGGTGACTTGGAGCCGAGTCATCCGGAGCCTGGGCCGACCATTATGACTGCGTCTCCGGGTGCTGAAGATCCCTCCACCTCTGCGTCGCCTGATGGAAGTCGGCCACCCATCACCCATAACTCGACTATCGGGCTGACTACGTCGTCCTACTGAAGACTCAGCTCAGACTCGGACCCACACTGGCTCAACAGCAGGAACCCTAACTCTGGAACCATACGAGTTCCCTAAATGACGACGTCCAAAGAGACAACTGGTGAGAAATCAAATCATCAGTTCTCATCACTTGATTCTTCTTGATAAATCAAAAACCATTTCATCTTTCCCAACGTTTTACATAATCAACTTCTTAGGCTACGACCTTCATAGGGACGAAGACGTGGTGTCGGCAAGGATTGACCTACAAAACGAGGTTGGTGCCGTGAAGTACATTCGCCAAATCTCCACAAACTCTTTATAGCCGAAATAGCCTGAAAACAGCAGGGAACTCGCCTGAAAGAGGTGAAAACAAACTAGGAAACTGTTTAGTGTTTGTCTCAGTCCACCGATCCCTGAACTCGGTGAAGGGCACTGTATATAGCAGAGCCATGTGTAACACCTCTATTGAACGCCTATATAGCTTTCTTTTTCTAAAAAGCCAACAAGTCTCCAATATTGAGCAAATTAAGATCAGTACAAGTGGCAAGTTGGTGGAAACCAACTGATTCATTCTCACATTTAACAGATCTTCTCTTCCTCCAATTATCCCGCTGAGCTCCTGGCATAGGGAAATAGTGGAGGCTCACATCCTAAACCCACTACGCTGCATCAAGTGCCAAAAACTTGGGCACACCAAAAAGCGATGTCGCTTTTGGTGTGCTGATGATACCTGAATCCGATGTGGTACTGTGGGACACAAGGGTGACTCCTGCAGCAATGACCCACTCTGCGTAAATTGCAAGCAAGCCCAAGCTTCAAATAGTTCTGACTGTCCCAAATATCTTTTCCGTAAGGAAATACTTGCAACTATGGTCAACCAGCACACAGAATTCTCTATTGCCCGTGAACTTGTGCAAGCACGATATGCGAAGCAGGGGAAGTCTTGCAGCTTTGTAACAAGATAGCCCCGACGGAAGAAGCCCAGTCCTAGCACTACTGCTATGGCTGCTGGATCTGCTCTCCAAGGAGTTCATACACGAAGTATCTTTGGTCAGCGAGTTCAAGGAGCAAGTAAACAATCTCAACAGCGTCCGAAGTCATAACGACTTCGAACGACACGCAATCAACACCGACTACATCTAGGGTCTTGGAGAAGACCACGGTTGAATCCCGGGGGACCGCTAGTTCTGGTGCTAACCCTAAAAATAGTACCAGAGCTACGCTCAGCACCCCGCTACCCAACCTCGCACTGCCAAGCCCTAGGCCATCCAACATCCGAATGGCTTCGCCTAAAAATTCACCGAACTTCACTTTTAAGGCTCCCAAGAAACCACAAGACCTACAATAAATCCCTCTCGACCCGACTGTCCTAATAAAGAACCTATGAACAAACAAGACCGAAGCTCGGAGCGACAAAAACCGCAGAGTCGGACAACTCGCTCCCGCTCTCGATCAAGTAACAAAACTCACTCAAAACGATCTCCCTCTCTACCACACTCTTTACAACAAGAAGAAACTCCTATGGAGTCTACCAAATAATCCTTAAAAAGGGAGAGAGAATCTTCTCCTCCCAACGCAACGGATAAAATTACAAAACGTAGTGTCCATGAGACTGACCGTCCACCGGACACGCAACAACTTGAACGCATCCCTGTAATACATAGTAGCAGAAAGGAGCGAGCTGTAACTTGATATCTCCCACTCTTTTAGCTCCTATGCTCACTATAATACAATGGAACTTACAATCATATAATTCTAAATTGAATGACTTGAAAATACTATTAAATGCTGAAGAACCTGTATGTGTATGTTCACAGTAAATCCTACTAAACGGCCATCTAGCCACTCCCCCTTCCCAATATTCTCCTTTTGTTTCGACCACGTTCGACCTGACGGCCATGAAAGTGGAGCGGCTATTTTAATACACAATCGATACCAGTACGACCCTATAACTCTAAACACCAATTTACAGGCATCTGCAATAAAAATTTATCTTCATCCAAAATCCTATACAATTTGTCCCCTATAGCTATATGTCCCGGTTAGATACCTCTGAACTCGATGTCTCTGCCCTACTTGACAAACTACAACCCCAATACTTAATACTGGGAGACATGAATGCTCATGACCCCATGTGGGGCCAAGATACAGATGCACGCGGTGCTATATTTACTAATATTATAGAAACCCGAAACATCTCTCACTCTCTTGAATGATGGTACACCTACCCATTACCATATACAAACCAACACAAAAACAACTATTGTCTTATCTCTGTGTCATCTGAATGTCTGCAGGACCTCGAATACAGA
Organism: Parhyale hawaiensis; assembly: GCA_001587735.2. NCBI lineage: Eukaryota > Metazoa > Arthropoda > Malacostraca > Amphipoda > Hyalidae > Parhyale > Parhyale hawaiensis. The sequence continues at coordinate 7,212,135 of LQNS02277964.1, read as the reverse complement.
GTCATGGATGATCTCTATAATAGCGATCACTGCCCCATCAAAATTACCTTTAAGAGAGCTATTCCTGGTCGCAGTGCGACTAGGTTTGATACCAAAAAAAGTCAATTGGAGTGAATTCCGGCAACTTACGTGTACTAACCAGGACTTCTGAACCATAGAATCCGTTGACGATATGCTCGCGGAGATTGAAGGCATCATCCTAGACGCTGCAAAAGCAACAATACCTGTAACATAAGGGAAATGACCCAAACCTCCTGTCCCTTGGTGGACGGTGGAGTGCCAACAAGGTCTACATGAGCGACGTCAAGCTCAACGCCGACTCCGCCGGAACTACAACCTGGTTAATGAGAGAGCCTACAACCGTGCTAGAGCCAAATGTCAATTCGTCTTTAGTAACAGCCGGAAAACCTCATGGCGAGCTTAAACCTTGTCCATAAACAGCTGAGAACCTCCGTCGAAAATTTGGAAAAAGGTGGCTATGGTCTCAGAAAATTTTTCGCCTATTCATACACTTGTTTTATTCGTGAATAACCGCACCAAAACCGAGTCAGGGGCCGTAGCGGATGTCTTCGCTGCAGTTTTTCAAATTACTACGCCTCCGCCAGGATTTAATAACTATAAGTTAAATCAAGAATTGAAACGCTTAAAGTTTCTCACTAACCAGACCTTAAGCTACAACGTTCCGATCAGTATGAGAGTTGAAATCTACTCTCCGACAATACGTAACACCTCGCCAGGGGAGCACTGCATCACTTACTCCATGCTTAGAGCAGTGGACGACTCCCTACTGCGAAGTATCTTATATCTGTTTAAAAAAAATATTTGGCGAAGACTGCTTCCCTCAGAGATGGCGGAGAGTAGTAATTATACCCTTCCAAAAATCTGGGAAAAACCCAAAAAAATCAATCAAACTACAGACCTGTCTCATTAACGAGTGGCCTTTGTAAACTTCTAAAGAATATAATCAATATCCGACTTGTGAGATTTCTGGAAGAAAATAAATGCATATCCACTATATTACAACTGGAAAATGATATACAAGAGGCTATTCAAGCTAAGAAACATACGATCATCATATTCTTTGACATTTCTAAGGCATATCATACTGCCTGGCGATGCGGAGTCCTTCGCTCTCTCCAATCATACGGACTGAGGGGACACATGCCAGCCTTTATTAAGAACATCCTTTCTGAACGGACCATTAGCGTTAGAGTGGGATCGGCACTCTCCAAAGTGGTACTCCTCATTGATGGAATCCCCCAGGGAAGCATTCTGTCCTGCACTTGCTTTCTAATCGCTATAAATCACATAGCTGATACCTTGCCTCTTACAGTCAAATGCTCACTCTATGTTGACGACTTTACTGTCTACTATTCGAGCAGCCATACCCGAGCGGTTGAACGTCAATTACAAAAAGCCCTTGATGCGATGGCTCTTTGAAACGCTCGAACCGGTTTTGTTTTTAATCTCAGTAAAACGGCCAGCCTTCATGTATGTAGAATTCCTGCATGCCCTAAGACAGCCCATAACCTCGTATACAACAATGACCCTATATCGAACGTAGAACAATATAAATACCTAGGGCTCACCTTAGACAAATCGTTACCCTGGTTACCACACGTAACCAAACTGAAGAAAAAATACTTGAAGACTTTGGATATCTTGAAACACTTAACGTCAACAGACTGGGGAGCAGACCGCTGGTCCCCTCTACGACTTTACACTATGCTGGTTAAATCTCAGCTCGATTACGGTGCAGAAGCATATTCTTTCGCATCCAAAACAACCCTAAGGCTACTGGATCCAGCACAACATCTTGGACTGAGGATAGCAACCGGTGTCTTCAAAACTACCCATAACCGAAGCCTACATGCTGAAACAGGAATGCTTCTCCTAGAATACGCCGACAATTAAAATTCTTAAATTCTTATACTACTATGCTAGACTGCGGGTGAATTTCAGTCACCTCCAGCGATGCAAAATTATTAAATACAATGGTGATCTTATCACTGAAAATACCGCAAGATCTCGAGGATTCTATTCACGAATAATAACAAGACGAAATAATTTAAATATAGTAACGGAAGTTTCTCTTCCGGAATCAACAAACCGGAACCCCCTTCGCTCATTCCAGATATAGCCGTATGTGAGAAACCTATTAATGCTCGAAAAAGGGACTTGGCCCCAAAAAGATCAAGAACGTTTACCTAGACCATGCAAGATCCCACCAGTATCTTGCATGCATTTATACTGACGGCTCTAAATCTAATGACGCAGTTTCATATGCATATGTTCATGCATTGCATAAACACGCTTACCCTATACAAAGCGTAGCTTTTTCATTTACAGCTGAGCTCTATGCCATTTATAATGCCTTACACTATGCTCATCAGCTGCTACATCTCAATGTAGTAATAAGAACTGACTCTCTGAGTGCAATACAGAGCATCACTCAGTATCATCAAACTCATCCACTTGTTATAGAAATCCAAAGACGGATCGCAACTAGCCCCAAGAAGTTTTCTTTCTGCTGGGTTCCCAGTCACTGTGGAGTCCCAGGAAACAAACTAGCTGACCAAGATGCAAAAACTGCTCTCAACGAGCTCCTAACCCGCACACTAATCCCACGTAGTGACTACAAGTGGTACTACAAGAAACTAGTCCGAGAGGCTTGGGAGACGGAATGGACTACCAAGGATCCAGACAATAAACTCAAAGAAATACAACCATCGATATTTACTTCTCATAGTGCCCAAAGTACCGACAGACGATGGGAAATCTGTTAAGCGAGACTGCGCGTGGGTCACTCCCACTTAACCCAAGCATAGCTGATGGAGCAACAATCTCCAACCAGATTGCCAACGTCGTAATCTTCCCCTTACTATCAAGCACATTCTAGTGGCTTGCCCTCAATTTGATGCCCAACGCCGACAGTACTTCGGTGCTCATGCTGACAATTTCAAGGACTTCTCTGATAACCTAACGGCCTTCCGAGGCCCTTTATATTCTTTCGTCTCCAGCATAGACTTACTGTACTATCTTTGAATGACTGAAACCTCTGTTTAATGATAAAAAAAAAAACAACCGACTCTGCGACATTATCGAAAGACACTATTTAACCTTGCAATTCTATATGTAATACCTTGACTATTCCTTGAATACTAACGCCATCAGTGGCGAATGAATAGATCGCTGTTATATCGTCCTTGTATCGAATACGGCTGAAAAACCCTGAAGATCTATATATTAATACGCTAGTACCTACCTACGTACGTCCTTACCTTTTGTGTCCCGCTCTTCATCACAAATAGATAGAAGGAAATTCGAGCTTTATTGAGTTCGGGAACGTGGTGTATCTGTGATACGGCTGGTGACTAATCTCTCGGCCACAGGCCAGGTCTTTTTAACTGTTTATACGCCCAAATTTTTCAAGTAGAAATCTTTGGGAACCTGTATCGGGGTTTGCTGTCAAAGAAATTCCACGGGTCCAGTTAAAAAGAGCAACGTATAAATATACCCCGCGGGTCCACTTAGACGGGGGCAGCTTCAGTAATTATTGTCAGCAAAAAGGCTGGTCGTATAAGATATCCTTCATCGAACCTTGGTGTTGTTTGTGATGTTGATGGGGAATTGCCACGGTACAATGCGAAAGTTTCACTGATCTATCTGAAGCGCCTTAAGCCAGAGCGTGAACGTTTCATGGGTGCTGCTAGCTTATATAAATATTCCACGGGTCCAATGATATGCGGAGGTCAGCAGTCCTGTGCAGTTAGGCAAGGTCGTTTTAATAATTTTATTCCCCTGGGCTCTTCTGAATGAACAAGTTGGGATCTGGAAAATTCCCATGTGGGGGTGGGCACTAGGAGTGCTAACAAAATTCAAAGGGAGGGGGGGGGGCAGTGAGACACAAAAGCTAGGCCCTAAGCAGTACACTTTTTTCAAGGCCTCATTTCCAGTGAAGGGCGCGGGAAACTTTTTAGGGAGGGAGTGCGCTCCCACGATCCTCCCCTGGCTACTCCACTGCAGGGAATTATGGATATTATTATCAACCAAGAGGATGGACTTAATATATACGGTATCGAGTCCCAGCGTTGAAGAATAAGTGTGGTGTTGCCATGCTACAATATGAACGTTTCATGGGTCTGCCTGAAAGGCCTTGCAAAGCCGTGAAAGTTTCACGGGTCCAACTAGTAATAATAATAATAATAGCTGGCGCAAAAGGAGTACAAGCGCAGACACGATAAAGCTGCTCGACACCTTCACCGGACCCTCCTGCGGATCCATAACTTCCCGCCAAGTTCCCGGCCAGTGAGAGGTGGAACGAGCACGAACCCGCGCCCGTGGTTGAAAACGAAGCCGTGCAGATCTACTGGGACAAGAGAATGGAAACTGATCGAGTACTTCACGCCAACCGACCGGACATCGTCGTCAAAGACAAACAGGAGAAGTCGGCCAAACTGATCGACATTTTAATCCCCTTCGACTCCAGAATCGTGGACAAGGAAGCGGAGAAGTAGGAAAAGTACCGTGACCTTGCCATCGAACTACAGAGACTGTGGCAGATGAAGGTGAACGTCGTTCCCGTGGTCATCGGAGCTCTGGGGGCAATGTCCAAGAAATTCAAGACTCCCCTGCGAGAGCTGAAGTGCAGCCATCTCCACCCAGGAACCCTCCAGAAAAGCGCTCTGCTTGGAACAACGCACATCATTCGCCAAGTGCTCTGAGCCTTAGGTCGCAGGATGCGACCCGGCGCTAGAGCATAGAGCTAAACATCGCTCAACCAATCCATTTCTGGGTTGTGAAATCCCCTCGATAATAATAATAATAATAACTCAGCGATTATGGTGTAAATACCAAAGAAGCCGTAATTATATCACAGCAACTGCATTTTTCGTAGTTCGACTTTTATATTAGATATTTATTACGCATGTCACGACAGTCGTGATTAATGTAACTTTTTTACCTTCATTGTGGCAACACTCTTAAGAGGAAAGTTAGTTCGATCTCGGTTGTCCACTTTGGTTCTTTTTTGAGTTTTATAACCGTTCGTGTTAGACCTTTAGTTTAGAGCTGTAGATGGTGTGTTGTTAATTTATTTGAGGTCCCTTTATTAGTTCTAAAAGTTCATTTCTAAAAGTTCATTTCTAAAAGTTCATTTCTAAAAGTTCATTTCTAAAAGTTCATTTCTAAAAGTTCATTTCTAAAAGTTCATTTCTAAAAGTTCATTTCTAA
>LQNS02277964.1:7145918-7159949 GCA_001587735.2 Parhyale hawaiensis | reverse complement strand
AGCCATAAGAGACTCTTTACTGACATGCGATTGGTGCAAGGGACAACTGGCTGACAGCTATAAGAGACTCTTGAGCTTCAACGGGCTAGGCTACTGGCTCCCTCCTTCTCTATAGAAGCTCCTTGAACTGAGAGGCTTTCAGCCTGGTCAACCAGTCGAAGAACTCCAAAGGCAGCTCTAAGTCACGTGACAAAGCCATGTGTTTACTCGCCCAGAGAAGGCTTGCGCTTGCTCCTCCCATTAGAAGCTCCTTTAGCAGCACCAAAAAAAATATGATTCAGTCAAAAGAATTCACCGGGAATCCTCTGTGCTTATAGTATCCTGGATACCAGCCGATGGTGGAACCTTCAGTAGCGAAATTTGGCTGAAATATGGACTAAAAATATTTTGGCCTCGGCTTAGCGTGAAGTTTCAACTTCGTCAAATAAATTCAGCTACAGAAAACATAAGAGAAATTGATTCTTCACCTTAGGAATGAAAACTCCAATAAAAATTTAGGCTGTGTTACTGCCTTGAAGAAATGACAAAAATATATTATTGGTTCCTTACAATAAAATAACCATATTTTACTCTATCGACGCAGATCCGAAAATGTCAACTTTTAAATTGCGTAGACTTAAAGTTCAGTAGTGCGATTCACTTAATTGGCGGAGTACTGCATTTTACAACGAAGATAAAGATTCACACCGGTCATTTATTGACATTGATCACTCGAATCTGCACCGTACCAGATTTCAGACGACAATGAACCAACTACCAAATAGCGAATTAACAGATATGCACCTGGTTTACGGCATGGCTAACTGTAATTCCAGGAAAGCTGCCAGGATGCACAGAGACAGGTTTCCCAATAGACTATTGTGGTAGATGGTTCATGGTCGTCTGAAATCAGGTACGGTGCAGATTAAAGTGATCAATGTCAACAAATGACCGGTGTGCATCTTCATCTTCGCTGTAAAGTGCAGTAGTCCGCCCATTAAGTGAATCGCACTACTGAACTTTAAGTCAACGTACCTTTAAAAGTAGAGTTTCGGATAAGCATCGATGGAGCAAAACAAGGTTAATTTTTAGATTAGATTAGATAGGCGGTAGTAGACGATCCAATAGGGCCATTCCCAAAGAAACACCAGAACTTACGCCCCGGCCCTCTATGAGCTATTGCCATTATGTTAGTAGGATGTATGCAGAGGACTGGAGAAAAGAAAAAAGAAAAAAAGTAAGAAGAAAGAAAAAAGTGGGGGGGGGGGGAAATCTCAACCAAACAGATGATCATGAATGTACGCAAGCATAATCGACAGCAGCGGAGCTTAAAGATTTCAAATTGTGTTGTTGGAGCGGAAGTAGGAAGAAGACTGATTAAGATGGCCTCGGAAGCTTTAGCCGTTAAAAGCTTGTGACTTCTAGAGGAGGGGTTCTTAGCTGAGGAGGATGTCTCTCCCAATGTATGTCAAACGATTTTTAAGCGAGTTGACTGACTCCGCACCAACAACGTCGGTAGGGAGTCCATTCCAACCTGCTTACTGCTGACTTAAGGTTATTCTTCAAGCTATTTGCTTGAGGTTTTCACCGTTGTTTCGCAAGCGATCATTAAGGTGTCTTTCAAAGAGTCCCGTTGTAGGTACGTCGTTGAAGCCATTCAAATACTTGAATGTTTCTATTTGTTGCCTCCTGAGACGTCTTTGCTCGAGAATGATCAGACCCAGTTCTTTTAGGCGACATTCATACAGCTTATATTGCAGCTGAGGTATAAATTTCGTTGTCCTGCGTTGGACTCCTTCCATGTTATCGATATCTTTGCACAGATGTGGCGACCAGACTATTAAACAGCAAGTTCTAAGCGTGGCCGCACTAACGCCTTGTACAAGGGAATGATGATGTTCTTGGACTTGTGTTTCTGGTGATGAATCCCAGTACTCTGCTTGCCATTTTCACATTCTTGTCAACTTGCTGACTGTTGCAGTTTGTTTGCAATAGTGATTCCCAAGTCCCTTTGTTGGGTGACAACGGCCAATTCCGTCCCATTGATTTTCAATGGGGTGGAAGGGTTCACCAGCCCTACGTGCATTACTGAGCATTTGTCGATATTAAAGCTCATCTGCCACGTTGCACTCCATTCCTTGAAGTGGTCAAGGTCTTGTTGGAGCTCGGCTCTTTTCATGGCAGGATGACATAGTTTAGTATCATCCGCAAATTTACTGATTTTACAACGGATATTAAGATCGAGATCGTTGATGTAAATTGAGAACAGAAGTGGGCCAAGCACGTCACCTTGTGGAACCCCAGACGATACCTGTGCCCAGTCTCTCGTCTCTCCTTCAAGCTTCACTCGCTGCTGCGACCCTTAAGCCATGCCCCGATCCATCGCTAATAGGCACTATAGATGCCATAGTCTGCCAATTTTTTCATTAGCCGGTGATGGGGGACTTTATCAAAAGCCTTTTCGAAGTTTAGATACAGAAGGTCTACACCCTTCTCTTCATCTTTAATATATGTAACTTTTGGGAAAAAGTTCAGTTGGTTTGTTAAGCAGCTTCTTCCATTTCGGAAGCCATGCTGAGTGTCGGATATGAGCTGATGCATCCTCAGGTGATCAGTGATGCCCTTTTCAAGAGGCGTTCGATGGTTTGCTGACGACCGATGTAAGACTGATTGGCCGATAGTTGTTAGGGCCTTTCTTATCCCCCTTCTAATGTATCGGTTTCACGTTAGCTAGGTGCCAATCCTGCGAGCTTCTATAGTTTCATTTTGGGAAAAAAATTCACGAACACCCTCTTTATATCAAATAGCACCGAGCTGCTCGTCAAAGACCAGCTCGTTTCAGAAAACGCAGTTCTTCGATTTTCAAACATATATTCCAGAAACTATATTTGCTATCGTAATTCAGGACGAAACTTCATGGTATCTCATCTTGTTACTCTGTAGATGATTTTCCTCCTTTTTAAATCCTCAAGAATTTGACGGGGTGATGGACCAACCAAAGAAAGAAGGAAGCAAACAAGCTAGCGATGAACAACTGTATCTCTTTACATAGAGGACAGGTGGGCCGGACGTGAGCACCGTAAGTGGGAATATAATGGGAATTACCCAATTGCCGAACTAACTCTACATCCGAACAAACAGTTATTGTTTGATGGTATTATTATTTTCACCTATCAAATAATGATGTTTGTTTGGAAATAGAGTTAGTTCGGCAATTGGATAATTCCCATATTACAACTAAGCCTGACGCATGCACCTGCAGTAGAAACTATACATTACTACTGATTCCGAAGCTAACATCTGATGTGGGAATTTACGTTTCAACTGAGCCGGAAGTGAGCAACTGGAATGGAAATTATATATTACTCTGAGCCGGAACTGAGGGGAGAGAAGATGAAATATTACGATCGCATGCCAGACACTCTAGGGACTCGGACGTTCCCTGCAGCAGATACAGCGGCAGTTCGATGCCGAAAGTCCTTCCTCTCCTGCGGAACTTACAAGTAAAGAAATGCAATCAACGACACCAGTTAGAGACACCGAGCTTCTGGAAATTAAGACATGGTGAAAAGTGGGTCTCAAAAACCCGGCAGTGGAAATTTGCATCAGGATGGGGCAACAATTGATTCTGCAAATGACAAACACACGCACATCAGCCGCAAAAAAAAAAAAAAAAAAAAAAAAAAACGCTGGAAGCTTCCCCAGACGAGGCTCGTAAATCACTGGATCGGTCTGCGAAAGCGTTACTCGTTTGAGGATGGGACTGAAGTATGCAGTTTACTAAATTCAAGCTCACTATAACTTACCAACTATCCTGGATAAGGAGCTCAGGGGTTAATTATATTTAGCAGTATAACAATAGGTCTGCCCTGGGCAGGACCAGTGGCAGCGTTATCGGTGGGGCGGGAAGACTACTAAGTACCTAGCTGATGCCCCTGTGGGCGGTGAGCCTAACTCTACAGTACTCACCGCTACAACGCTCGGTTGGCTCGCAGCCGGCAGCTCCTGCGCAAAAAGAGAAGGTACGAACTGATTATTCACTGATCGGGCAAAGGTGCGACTCGAATATTAACTCCATTGGGGAAAATTACCACTCACTTAAATTTTTTTCTTGAATGATGTCAATGGTTCATTGATAGCCGACTCCATACATGGGCCCCGAAAGAAAAGGAAACAATGAAGACTCATTTTTGAGTTGCTACTATCTTATCGGCCATCTACTATACAATAAATACTGATGCATATGTATCTGTTTATTTGTTTATCTGTTCGTCTTCTGACACGCTTCAGGAAAACAGGCAAAAATTAGCTCAAGATGGAGACTGTGGTCATCTTATAAAAATTATAGAAAATTTACAATTCGAAAATTAGACCAGGCTGCAGATAATAGCAAACGTATTTTAATCAGCGAAAGTTGAACTCCAAACACTGAAGATATCTAAAGCTTCTCTTAGCGTCGCCATGGAGTCTGAATAGTAGTACCTTCTATATACATCGAATCTATATGGGCTCCTAGTTCACCACGTATAAATTTCGTAGATGATCAAAGAAGCACAATTAAAGTGATGATTTGTCAGGGAGCAGTAGACACAACGATTTATTTTTAGCTTGCTATCTTCCTTCAACGGAGCAATTTTCGCGTCAGCAGAAAAACTTCTTTCGGTTGGTGTGATACGCGGTGGGGAATTTAATTAATTCAGTAATGCTTTGCTGCTAGCAACTTTTCGCATGTCATCTAAGGTTGGGGAACGAGTGTGCTGCTTAGATCAATTGAAAGAGAAAACACTTATCTCTTATGACAATTTGAGTTGGCCGTTGTAGAGTATCCTTCAGAAGTATATTGGGAACAGAAGTATGTTTAATGAAGTTGAGTCGTCACAATTTCCTCGCTGTCATTTTTGAAAGCGCGGGTACTATAAAAGGCTAATATTTCTCTGTTACCGTAAAGCAACAGGCAGAAATCGAAAGTACCATAGTAAACAGAAAACAAACTCAACATTCATAGCTATATGAGTTTTTCTAAATCAGTTTTACATTAACAAAAAAAAATCTCTATCTGGCTCTACCCAGTCAGACGTTATCGTCGGTGTTATCGGTAATTATCGGCGCCCCATTGATATTATCAGCGATTATTATTGCCTGACAAGACTTTCGGCGGCAAGACGCTTGTCAAAGCTCAAACACCGCTCCTTCAATACAATAGTGGTCTTCCTTCTAGAAATCGTCCATAATGAGAGGCGATTGTTTTTGCTCTGTCTCTTACATTAAGTTCCAATTTCCTGTTGTTCTTGTTGGGGTGTGTTCATTGCTATAAATGCAAATGGGATATCGTTGGAAATTTCATTTGCTCCATTTGAAAATGATTACAATGTATTATAGATTACTGATTCAGACTTTTCTTGAATAGCAGTTCGCGTGATTTCGCCTAACCACATCTTGGCAGAAGGTGTGAGCTAGTTGGTAATTACTCAGTGGATTAATATAAGGAGAAACGAAGTGTTATTTAGTGTACAAGTGCAAAAAAGAAAGTAAGAGAAATGGCTAACTTGCGACAATGTTATATTAAACAAATACACCGAATGTTTTTTTTTAGGCTCACAAATTTCAAGCGTGGTAGAAAAACTCAAATCGATTTTCATGAATGATAAAATGCCCAAACCTCCTTAGTTTTCGAGTTATAATGACTTAAAGAAACTTAAAGCTTTAGGTATTTTACTACGTGCGCGCCAATGTTAGCGCTAAATTTGATCGTTCAGCACGTTTTCCCACGACATTCTTGCCCACGCGTTTACACTGTATCGATATTGACGATTATTTGGGCGAATGACATGACGATATATTAGGCTTGAGTCCAATGATGATTATTGCGAATGTTAAAAACTCCTTCGCGAGCAAAATACGCTTCATCTGTGGAAAAGAATCAGCTTGGAGATGTTAGGATCCCTTGTTCTCTGTTGCATGAGTCGCTCTGAAATTGCACACAAGGTTCAAAATCTCGTGGCAGCAACCCGGCCTTGCATTTTTTTTTTTTTAAACGACACGCATATAATCTCTGACGACGTAGTGGCTGCCATACAGTAGTGTGATTACGTTAAATGCTAAGTTTGGAACTGTAGATATTTTTCCTAACCATGAAATATTTGCGGTTTTTATAGTTAAAATAATGTAAACTCCTTTTGGGGAGGTCAGAAACGTGCTGAACTATCAAAACTAGTGCTAACATTGGCGCTCACGGAGTAAGATACTTGCAGCCATAATTTTTTTCAAGTCACTATAACTCAAAAACTTTCTACCTATGATTGAAATTTGTCCGCCTAAAAAAACACCTGGTATCTATTGGCGACCCCTCCCATCCTGGATGGAGGGTCACTGCCCCTTCACCGGCTCTCTCTCTCTCTCTGTTCCTCACTGGTCGAATGGATACAGCTTTACTATCTTATGTTAAATGTAGATTTGGTACGTTACGTATGTATGAGTTTTTCGGTATAGAAGTTCCACATTTTAGGACTTTATAGTGATTTTTAGAAAATTTTCGGTATTTCCAAAATCGATTATCATCCCCCATTATGGTTCATAATGACGAATCTGAATTTCTTGTACATGAACAAAATTTCTTAGCTTCTTGTAAATATACTAGCTTTTGTTTTACGTCTCTATGCAAAGCAGAAGCATTTACATAATGCCAGATTGCATAAATACGCTCTAGTGCTCAATTCGTTCAGCCCTAATTTCACTGGAGAGAAGTGCTCTAGTCGTGCTCAATTCGTTCAGCCCTAATTTCACTGGAGAGAAGTGCTCTAGTCGTGCTCAATTCGTTCAGCCCTAATTTCACTGGAGAGAAGTTTGGTGTAGCATGTGGTAGAACATATCAGATTGCTGGATATGAATAATACTGCATGTACAGCAATAGAATTTAGGTTAAAGATATACTGAGCGAGAGAACTAAGCCTGAATACCACCCCAATAGCAAAATAACCTTGGATAGAGGTCGGCAGATCATTGGGATTTTGGGTGAATGTCGGAGTCTTGTCAACTGCTCCTGGACCATGCAGTGCTACCAATATGCGCTAAGAAAATGGGTACTTATGCATTGCGAAGCAATATTGGGTCAGTCTTGAGAAGTGCTTCATGAAAACGCTCAAGAAATCATACTTTTAGTTTAATTTATGCAATAATTTACGATACCTAAGTATCAGGAAATTAGTCAAATTTCCGTGGCAAGGAAAAATCTGTCAAGTTAATAATACTGGATTGCAATATTGGGCCAATAACAATTTCCAGCAGTGATCCAACATTTGGCGATTTCCTTTTTCGAAACGACAACGCGTTGAATTAATGAAGCATTAAACGTTCATATATCGAAGAAGAACGCAGAAACTATGATAAATACATAGGTATCTCATTCTTATAGACACATTTATTGTTCTCTGATTACAAATGAATTCATAGACAGAAATATACAAATTACCAAAAGACACATTAAAATTGAGAACGTATCCAGCTAAAAGTGTAGTCACTTATGGGATACATTGTAATGAAATAAAAGCGTTAACGTATTTCTCTCAGAGTAATGTGTTATTCGTGGCCATTTCTAAATCTACTGCGAATTAAGATCCAACATCAGTAGCAAGATCTAACTAAGAAACTGACCTACAACGTTATACACGAACACAAGTACATCAGACATTAAAAATATTGTCATCCAACGTACGCTAAATCTAAGATGGATTATACTGGCTTATACAATAGTCTTTAAAACGCCTATTGAATGTTTCTTGCGACATTGGTTCAGGAAGTACTTCGGGGAGCTGATTGTTGGCTTGCTCGCACTGGAATATAGTGAAGCGCCTCTCAATTTTCAGACGGATACCCGTCAAGTTGAACCTATTGTTCCTTGTACTATAGTGCTGAGTAGGTACAAGTGGGCTAAAGTGAGTCGAAAAATATGGAGTTACCAACTATGGCCTTTCAAAAGAACTTCAAATAAAATAACGATGTACATCTTCGAATTGAAGAAGTTTTAATCAAAAATACATAATATTGGCCGATACCGTAGGGACATTGTTTACGTCTCTTCTTACTTTTAGGTCTTTTTCATAATTGTTTTGGTTCGCTTCATGACACTCCTAGCGGCCCCTCCCAATATAACAATTGCATCGGTAAGCTACTAGTATAATAAAGCATAAGATAGTGATACCAGCGCTTCTCTGGATAAATATCTAGAACTGTGTAAATAGCACCTCTAACTTTGCTGATTTTATTACACAGTAGAGTTGTGAGAGTTGAAGTTTAAATGCTGATCTAATATAACTCCAGATACTTAAAGGACGTTACCCACTCTAGTCTAACTCCGTTGAGATATATATCAGGTAAATGGTCATTTCTAAGTGAACTAAAAAGCATCAGTTTGGTTTTGATAGCATTTGGAGTAAGCCTATTTGAATTCAGCCACTTGAGTAATATCGTGATAAAACTATTCAACTTTTCAATTGCTCCTTGAAACGAACAGTCGTTCACATGAAAAAACCGCATCATCGGCATAGAGTTGACTATCTGCATCATAAAACTACATGTCATTAATGTAAACATTAAAAAGAAGTGGCCCAAGAACAGACCCTTGTGGCACGCCTATGTTTAAAATCTTTAAATAAGACTGCACATCTTCTAGAGTAACAAACTGTCTACGGTTTGATAAGTAGCTAGCTATAAGACCTTTAACAGCGGCCCTAATTCTATCGTGGTCTAACTTCTTCAGTAAAATAATAATGTATACTGTATCAAAAGCCTTTGTCAAATCTAAAAACAAGCAAACCGTGAAGGTTTTACGGTGAAAGCGGATAAGAGGTCACTGGCAAGATTGAAAACGGCGTGGATCGTATTTCCTCTCGTTCTAAAACCATGCTGAGCGTCGTTGAACAAATTATTAAATTTAAAGTATTGCGTTAAACGAGAATGTATTAGTTTTTCAAAAATTTTATTTAAGATTGATAATGTAGAGATAGGTCTAAATTGGAATCTTTATTGGGATCACCACATTTATGCAATGGAACAACTCTTGCTAGCTTTAACACTTCCGGGTAAACTCCATCTGAAACACATTTTAGGAGAATCGAACACAAATACTGAACTATGTAAGGCAAAATTAGAAGTAAGTGCTTTGGTTGATAATTGTCACCCATGACTTAAGTCCAATAAATGTTTAGAAGGAAGCCTGTTCACTATCGTTAACGTCATGCATTGATGTATAGGTCAGAGTTGATTGTCTTAGCGATATTAAGAATAAGCCTCTATACTGAATACAGTAGCATTAAGGGGATCAACCCAAATTTTTTAACACTTTTTATTTGTGGACCGATTGTTCTAAAATTTGCACAGTGAATGTAATTTTGAAAAAGAAACACTTTTTGCTCATACAAATTTTTGATTTAGGACTTTGTTTTTGAGACAATGGGAAATATTTATTTTTGATTATGTTCTCAGAAATTTCAAAAGAATAGAAGTCTATGAGTTTATGCTAGAGCAAAAATTGAGACAGGTTTGGAATCCTTGAAACATTCTTAACTCCCAAACAACGGCTTTGTGTTTTTTATTTTCTTCACGTTTTCTTCTGATACGCGATTTTTGATCACGAACTAAAATATTCATCAATATAACAGTTATCGGATTTGAATTGTTATAAAAAATATTTGAAAGCAAAAATCGAAAAAAACGAGCCGTTTTTTGTCAGAAATGTTTCAAGGATTCCAAAACTGTCTTTGTTTGTTTTTCCTAGCATGGAAACTCATTGACTTCTATTCTTTTTTAGGTGAGAAAACCACATTTTACACGATAGGTAAAAATGTATGGAATATTGGGAGAAAAGCCATATCATGCACTTTTTCACTCTATTGACAAGCTTAAATGTTGTACATTTCCTATGTATAGGTTTTTCTACATAAAAGTTCCACATTTTAGGACTTTATAGTGATTTTTAGAGATTTTTGGGTATTAGCATCAACAAGTGATATGCATGCAAAATTCCATGAGTTTTTCCCCCATCCCCTTCATCGGTTCCCCCGTTAGGACCCCTCTTTGGGGTTCTAGTGCCCAAATCTTCATGAAATTGTAGGACACAAACCAGAGTTCCCAATTTTTTGTTTGCTGACAGATTGTTCTGAAATTTGCTCAAAATATGTATTTAGAAAAAGCAACACATTTTGCTCATGCAACTTTTTTGACTTAGGCCTTAGTTTGAGAAATAATGCATACATTATATGCATCTATATCTCCCATTATCTCAAAAACTAAGACCTAAATCAAAAACTTATCTGAGCTAAATGTGCTACTTTTAAAAAATGCATATACTGTACAAATTTCTGAACAATCGGTGCTTAATAGATAATTTTGGCCTCCCATGCCCCTTCTTCGTTGCCCCTTTTGGAGAGGGGGGGTTACAGAGACCGTAACTGCATAATAATTTGGGGAATACTTTCCCACTACCTATGAACTTTTTTTCAGCAAAAAACGACAGTTTTGACCAAAATCGTTGGGTTGATCCCCTTAATGAATAACTATTCCATTTTTATGTATTTTTAGATAACCAACTGCTTTGTTGACTGAATATTCACCGACAATGTTGGTCCTAGATTAAAAAAGAAAGAACACATTGGTTTGACTTTCCAAAAACGAACATTACGCCAATGTTGAAAATACAACGTTGGCTCAACCTGAAGTCCAGGTCCAATGCTACTTGGGAGCTGTGCAGCAATACCAAGAGCTCTCAGATCCATAGAGCAGAAGTGTAGAAAAAGTTATTGGTACTTACCATAAGAATGAAGGCCAGCAGAGCTAACCCGGCTGGCTTGGTTCCTGTCATAGTGTCGCTCGATCCTTACTCGCCAATTTCCTAAGTTTTACCTCTGCACTATTATTATCCGAAGCTTCTAGCACTATTTTATGTCAGAATTGCTCATCAATTTCCTGCAAGAGTATCACATTTTATTTAGATTAGATTAGATAGGTGGCAGTAGACGAACTAACAGGCCGATTCTCAAAGAGACACCGAATCTTACGCCCGGCCCTCTATGAGCTATTGCCATTATGTTGGTAGGATATAAAAGACTGGGGAAAGGGTAAGAAAAGAAAGAGGAGAAAGAAGAATCTCAGCAAGAGAGACGATCATGAATTCATGCAATCACGATCAATAGCCGCTGATATGCGGAGTTTAAGATGTCAGACAGTGTAGTTGGAGCGGAAGAGAGAAGAAAACTGATTTAGGAAGCCTCGGAGGTTTGGGCCGTTAAGAGTGTGCGAAAGACAAACAATTGGTGAGAGACAAACAGTTGGTGAAAGCCAAACAGTTGGTGAGAGACAAACAGTTGGTGAGAAAAAACAGTTGGTGAGAGACAAACAGTTGGTGAAAGACAAAGAGTTGGTGAAAGACAACAGTTGGTGAGCGACATACAGTTGGTGAGAGACAAACAGTTGGTGAGAGACAAACAGTTGGTGAAAGACAAACAGTTGGTGAGAGACAAACAGTTGGTGAGAGACAAACAGTTGGTGAGAGACAAACAGTTGGTGAGAGAGAAACAGTTAATGAGAGACAAACAGTTGGTGAGCGACATGCAGTTGATGAGAGACAAACAGTTGGTGAGAGACAAACAGTTGGTGAAAGACAAATAGACAAGGCAGACGCTGACATAAACAAACAAAAACATAGCCTCCCTGGCGGGGGTGATGAGTGGCATTCAGCATAAATAAGCCATAATGTGAAGTTAAAAATCATTGTAGAAGTGACCTCAAAAGATAGTAAAGTGAAGCTAGAAATTATTGTAGAGGTGACCGTAAAAGAAATTAAAGTGAAGTTAAATATTATTGCAGAAACGACCTTAAAAAATATTAAGGTGAAGTTATAAATTATTGTAAAAGTGACTTTTAAAGATGTCTGAACGAACAAATTAGCCTAACTTAAGTTAAATCTAAGAACATAAGTTACCTGATACTAGGTTATCTGAACTAATATTTAATATTACTGATGTTTCACGGAACAATGTGAAAATCTCATTTAAGATTCAAAGCAAACTATCGTAAGTAAAATTTACTTTTATATCAGCGGAACATGAATAATTTTTTCTCTAAAACTGTTAAATTGATAAAGTGCAACGTACCTTGGAGACTGAAAAATATTTTGCATGAGCTGAAATTACATTTTAACTACACAATGGATCTTTTTGAATAAAAATAATTTTAGGTTAAAATGCGCTCAATTTAATCAAATAAAGTAAAACGAAACTCATTATATCTGATGTTGAAATTTATTCAAAACCCCGCTTAAGCATGTTCAAACATTATTTTAAGAAACTAAGCAACCTAAACTACTAAAAAATATCCTAAAGATGAATGGTCAAGCAGTAAGTTAAAGACACCTAATGAAAAAATATTGAAGTGAAAGTTAAAACCTATAGTAATACGCCATGTACCTAATTTAAATCAACTGAAATCTCACAAATTCGGAATGAATAAAATTTAAAAAGGCTCAAAGTTACCTTTACTAAAAGAAATCTGATTAAAGGTCAGTTAAGTGATTAATTAATTGCTTGCCTGCAATATTTTAATTTTTGAATTTGAACTATCCCTGAGTAAGATACGTTTGCCATCTTCTGCAAGGCGGCCAATTTTCTACTTAACAGTTTTCAATGGAACTTGAGAGGACGACCATTGCCTCCAGCTTGGGCTAATTTCCAACTATCTGATTTTTTTAAAGCGTGACAGAAAATGGACTAACAAACTGATAAATACACATCGGTCTTTATTATATTGTAGATTTTAGTTTGACCTAATGTAGCTCTTCTAACCTAGCCTATCACATAAATAACACCCGAAACGAAACTCGTCTAACCTCAAGTCTGCTGCGCACGTGAACGTTTCTCCCTACCCTTCCGATTACGCTCTCTAATATTATTGTATTCAAAACTTGCTTAAGCTCCGAATCATTGCGGCAGCTACATGTATTCCGTCACAGCGAGGGCCCGTTACTCTGTTCCGAATTTTTCTCTTAATTCTATTGAATTTCAATTCTCAATGGTTCCTATTGGGAATCGGTATGCGTTCAGAGATTAACCCGTTTTCACGCGCACAGAAACATCTGTTTCAAAAACGTAAAGCGTTTCCTAGTACAGGCTCTTTTGCAACAGGCTTTACGGAGCCCGTCTATCCGACATCACTTCATACTACCTATCTATGCACTTGGGTTACACCGGTGAAGTTTGTAAATGTTCTACCAGCAAGGAATTCGCACTTGCACCTCATGACAGAGACGTAAAGATAAGCAAGCGAACAGCTAACATAGCGGTCTTACTCCTTGGAGGTACTTCTCTCAGTGCTCTTCTTTTATACAGTATACTAGACGACCCGTGACCCGTTGGGTCGTCATCACGATCGTCTTGTCTGTGTTTCGTGCCCACTTTGCTTCCTTCCCACCTTTAATTCCTATTGATCTTTCGTCCATCTGTTCATCCTCTTCTTTCTCGACTTGCTGGTTCCATGCGCGTTGACCCTGTGTTGGAACACCCTCGTGCATGGGTTCCACGTGTCTATGGTCACACTATGTGTGCCTTAATTCTTCCTCTGTGACATCGCCTTTGTTGTGGAAACGGAGACTCAAACTTCTGAATATAATCTATACTATAATAAGAGAGCTGTCTGTCAGTCCGTCCGTCTGTCCGAAGCCTTATTTTCCCCTATCTAATACTGGAGAAAAAAATTCCGAGGCACCCAACTTTTTTGTTGCGGGGATGGTATCTTGGATACGGGGAGGCACTTGGGCGCTTGCCTGCATGCCCGTGTTTGGACATGTTCATTTTCAACGGTGCTACGGGTGATGTCACTTAATTACGCCTCATCTAGATTATCAACCCTTTTGTTAAGCTGAGATGTTTTCAAATGTATATTTTTATGACTTATTCAACAAAAGGGTTGCGCTTGGTGCATATCAAACCTTTTGTTGAGCCGAGATATTTTCAAATATATATTTCTATGACTTATTCATCAAAAGGGTCGCGTTTGGTGCACTAG
>LQNS02277964.1:7121548-7133606 GCA_001587735.2 Parhyale hawaiensis | reverse complement strand
CTGAGCAAGTGCTGTTGCAAAAAGCGTGCTAACTGAGCAGGAGCTGTTGGAAAATGCACGCAAACTGAGCAGGAGCTGTTGCAAAAAGCGCGCTAACTGAGCAGGAGCTGTTGCAAAAAGCACGCTAACTGAGCAGGAGCTGTTGCAAAGAGCACGCTAACTGAGCAGGAGCTTTTGCAAAAAGTGCGCTAACTGAGCAGGAGCTGTTGGAAAATGCACGCAAACTGAGCAGGAGCTGTTGCAAAAAGCGCTAAAAGATTAAGACCTATTTGGAATAAGCTCTAAATGCAGTTAGCGCGAACAGGATATGCTTGAAAAGAACGACACTCAACGGAAAAACGAATCTAGCTTAGCGTAACTTAACCGAATTCAATATGACATAACCTGATGCGTTCGATACCCAAAATTCGACCAATCCCAGCCTAAAATAACCTATTCTGACGTAACTATAGCCACATGGTTTATTTCATTGAGCTCTGTCTCCGCTCAGAATTGGCTCCCATTAGCGTTTATTTCGCACCTACTCGTGCCCGTAGCGCTTGCTCAGCTAGCGGGCGTCCAGCCCCCCCCCCCCCGTGTGCTTCTAAACCCAGTGTCCCCAGCGCTTGAAACCTTATACGGAGCGCTCCAAAAGCTAGAAATTCTGTATTGAGTCCTCTTAGTCGTTGAAATGCTGCACTCGCCATTCCAACTTAAAAATGCTGTTTCTATCTTTGTCTCTGAGTGACTGCATGCAGTGACACCTCTACTTATGACTTAAGCTCAAGTACTTCAAGCTATGCTGTTCCTGTAGTTGGAAAAAATACCAGGTATTAAACATGCTTGAAATTCTGCTACTATAAGTCAGAGGTCGAACCCAATTTGAAAAATTCCATTCCTCGTAAAATTAATGAGAGGTAGTTCGTTTTTATGCACAGCAAATCATCCCTAAATAATTCAGCTAAAATTCACTAAATTTCAAGCAGTAAGCTATGCTATGACAAAGCTCCTAATTTTGCCCTGGGACCAAAACACTTGAAATATCAAGTCGAGCGAGTACCTATGCTGCCTGAAATTTTCAGCCATGGCGATAGCACAACTTCAAATTTCGTCTGAGTGACCAAAATTCTCGATTTTTTCCGAGCAATCACATCCTAATATCATGAAGCGCTTCGTGTATTTATTTCGTATTCGCTCTTAAATAAATAGATAGCCGAAACAAAGGCCAGGTTGCCGATTTTGTACTAAAGTTACCTTTTCATAGATCTCGTTGACCAGGTTTCAGAAGATGGCAGATGATTAACTCTTCGTGAAGATTAGTCCATCCATTTGCTTGCTTGTCTATCTCAGTTTTTTCAATGCTATAACTGAAAAAATTAGAGACGAATTTCTATGAAATTTACATGAATTGTTAGGTATATTACGAAGAGTAAATGACCCAATTTTTGTATTGATCTGTTAGTTCGTTTGCTTGTTTGTCACTGTTTTTGATTGTACCTTGGTAAATCAAAGCTATGGTGCGTTCACATTGTATATATCTAAGCTGACTGAAGTTGCATTCAAGTTTATTGCAGTGCTTTACTCAAGATTTTACTTCTGCCTGTCAAACTACGAAACCTAAGGACGAGAGCAATGAAGAAAATGAAGAAGCAAGTCAGAGAAAAGAAGATTCAGTGCCAACCTATAGGTATTAGGAAAACATATTGATTATCGCGCGATTTTATCCACGCACGGGTCCACTAGTCATTTACTATTTCACGAGAAGCGACCACAGCACCTGAACGTTTACATCAAGCATATGGTTTGAAATTTAACTGCAAGCGGTCGCAAGGTTTCGATTTTAAATTCGAGCAATCATGAAAGTTGAAATCTTGTTCAGGACGATCATAAGCTTGAAATTTAGTTATGTACAGCAATATTTTAGAGTTACAAATAGTGTCCTGAGCGCCTGCATACAATGCTTGGAACTTCGGCGTCAAGCGTTCATAATACTTTCACTTTAACACTGAGCAATAAAAAGCTGAAATTAAACTGAAGAAACACCGAGAGAGCATTCCTCTAGCAAGCAAAACATTGTTAACAGAACTTAAAATTTCAAATTAGTAAATTCCTCGCAGATTCGTGCATAACTTTTGGAATTATGTTTTGATAATAATAATGACAGACACATAAACGGACGAATAAACCATCACCAGAATGGGTTAATTTGTGCCTCGTAACCATCATAACAGTTTCAAAAATTTCAGACGATCCATTCATAACTTCTTGATTGATGTTACTAACAAACAGAAAACCAAACATCCAGTTCAATGAAAAAATAAACGGACTAGATCATCAGAGTAAATTGGTCACACACAAATTTTTTGAAAATTCTTTACTAACACTTTGAGTTACGTTGCAAAAAAAAAGCAATGTAGACAAGCAAATGAACGGTTGAACGCATCTTCGTCATAAGGTCATCACAACATGCCTAACAATTCTTGGAAATTTCTTGAAAATCCGTCAATTACTCGTCCGTTATCTTAATGATAGCAAAAACAGTCAAATACGCAGTCGAAGAGACAAACTCTGATATAACAATGACCTCCTTGGCAGAGGTAACTAGAGCACTCTCAGAGTGAGTACCTCTGCCAAGCACGGCAACGGTAGCGAAAAAATTCAAACTGGCACTGAAACCTTGATTTTGTTTGTTTCAGGTCCAAAATCTAATTATTTGTGCCTTTTCACACAAACGAACAAACAGATCATCACAAAAATTTCGTCATTTACTTTTCGTAATAAACCTAACAACTCACTTAAATTTTATGAAAATCTATAACCTTTTGAGTTATGGCATTTGACAACAATGAGGCAGCCAAATAAACAAACAAACAAACGGACGAACGGATCGTCACCAAAAGTTAATCATCTGCTTCTCCTAACACACTTAACAATCCCTGTGAATTTCATCCAAATCCGTTCATAACTTTTTGAGTTATGTTGATGACAGATCAATAGATTCACAGACAGAGGTAAACACAGTAGAGGAATCTTCACACGAGCGTCAGCGAAACCTTCAAGCCGAGCAATCGCGGTGCTTGAAATGTCACGAATAATGATTGTCAAGCTTAAAATTTTACGCCGAGCACCAGCAATGCTTGGGCTTGCACCCTAGTGATTACAGTACCAGGGAAATTTCTCGTCATGCGATTACCACGTTTGGAAGTTAATGCCGAGCGACTTCACCCCAATTGTTTGCCCCACAGTTTACTCCAGTTGCTTGCCCCAGTTGTTTGCCCCACAGTTTACTAGTTGTTATCACCACCGAATCACGGATTTCCATCCTACTGGTCATTAGGTACACGATTTCTCCCTCTGACGCAAGTCCACACACATCGCGGGTGTTCGTCCCAGCATGGACTCGTCCAGCGGCCTATAGTCAAACCAGCGTAAGGAGTCCGATGGGCGTGGCTAAGAACGCAAAGCAACTTGGCCAAATCTCACTAAGTTCGTGGTATAGCTTGTTTCAATCGATAAAATTGTATTCATATTCGAAAACTTAAAATGCACTAGTTAATAGATTAAATTTGTCACTACTGTGTTCAATTCAGCCCCGCCCTAAAGGACTGCTTACGCTGTTTTGACTATAGTTAGTGAGCACAGCCTAATCACGGAGGTTTAATAGAAGGAGGCAGCAGCGGCGACGGCAATCTGAAGCTGAAAATTCTGGCGTGCTGATTGGCTACTCGATCGGCTGGGAGCCGGTGATTGGTGGGAATGACTAGCTAGGAGCCTGTGATTGAAGGGAATGAAGCAGCAATGGAGGAACAAAAAACTTCATTGGCCATTCCGGCTACATGTGGCTGTGTTTCCTCCTTTTATTAAACCTCCTTCAGCCCAATCGCTAGAGATCTGGACGAGCTGCTTGCCATACTCTACGGTCGGGTCCCGCCTCATTACTTGTCGACTTCACTGGTCCGCACTGCGCTGGGAACAGACACTTTCCTCGACGGGAGCAGTCTCAACACTGATGGCTCCGCCTGTGAGGGAGTGTGCATGTTCTCACCATGTGATGGTGACGCAGGTGTGCGTATCAGTGAGTATGAGTTGGACTCATGTTCCACCAGAGTCAAAATAGGTAAGGAGTAAACGGCCAAAACGTAAAATCAGCTTTACACGCACTAGTTCGTGCTGCAAATACCTATATGCTCGCTATCCCCACGACAGTGCACGGCTGCAGACGACCACAGGCAGTTAAGAGCTGTGACGGATGCCTTTCATTATAGGTGGCATCAGAACTTAAAAAAGCTCTAAATCAAACAATCAGCATTTTCGGTATATCATTAAGAGTGATAGAAATGAAATTAGTTTCTACTGAGTCTACGGTAAGAAAATGTATTTATTTATTCAATGTCTCTTTAAAAATGTCGATATGCTAAATTTAGTGCTTTTCACAATATATAGCTTAGTCTAGAGTAACGGCTGATGTTAGAGTATGCAAAAAAAAAACGTTACTGCCTATGAGAAAAACTACTGCGAGATAAAATAAAATTAATGATACATATAACATTGGAGGGACATCCTCCACAGCTAAAACTCCTCTAGGAGTGGCAAACTCTCACCGGTCAAAGCTGCAGAGGCCACTTTAATCTATATTTTTCTCTATTCCGCCCAACTACACAGATGTCTCGATGCGCCGCATATCAGCGGTTATAGATCGTGCTTGCGTGCATGCATGATCGTCTCTTTGTCTGAGGTTCATTCTCTCTTTTTTCTCCAGTCCTCTATATCCTACTAAAATAATGGCAATAGCTCATAGAGGGCCAGGGCGTAAGTTCCGGTGTCTCTTTGGGAATGAGCCTTTTGGTTCGTGTTACTGCCGCCTATCTAATCTAATCTAATCTTGAGAGGGAAAGCCACTCATCCTAAAGAAATAAAAACAAATAACAGAGAAACTGAGGAGTGTGGTGGATGAATAAACAATGCATATACAACACTATATTTGAGTGCAATCTCCTCCCAATTGATGCCAATCACCATAGCAACCTCAAAAAGTATATCAACTTATGGAAACGTGAAGAATGTACCTATATGCGAGAAGCACGCATGCATGAGCACTGGCAAATGGTGTTTTGCCGAGTTAATTTAAGAAGAATTTCGGCAATCTATAATACAACGAGGGCACCCGCGCTGTCACAACTGCTGACTATCGAAACTTTTTTTTCTATCTCGCTCTTACTTGAAAAAAATTCATTGCTATTTGCAGGCCACTCGGTAGTGCTGAAAGTATTAGCTTCGATTTGGTATCATGGATACGGTAGGATATCACAGAGGTCTAATCGATTCTGCAGAGAGAAATCTGTTTCGTCGACTTAGGTCATTTAACATCCCGAAATTCAATGATCGTCGCCCATCGGTGACCTATAGATGCACATTGGTGTTTCTCTCTTGTGCACATTTTTTTAATCACCGCGAAAGGTTGTTTGGTTCTTGAGCTACATAGAAAAGACTTTATTGATGTTTTATCGATTAGCTGTTGGCCCACTTAAGATTTGAATACGCAATAATGAAGGGTGTACAGTAGTCTATGAACAAGGGAATAAAAACTTGACACAACTTTTTAAATTTGACAATTTAGAAGGTAAGTAAGACGCACCTGAAAAATTTATCTCAAAATAAATAAACCCCTCATAATGGAATCTTGAAAAGAAGTAAAAGAAATGCACATGCAGTTTATCAAATACTAGAGGGCCCGCGCTGCCATAAAATGACAGCGAAGAACTTGTGATAACCTTTTTCATTGATAATACATTCGTTATTACAACTGCTAACCTAAGCACCCCGAGAAGAGTGTTTACCGCTTCACAGACGCTCAGTATCGAAACTTTTTTCTTTCTCTCTGAAATGGAGAAAATTCACTGCTTATTGCATGCCGATCAGCAACGCTCAAAGTAATAGCTCAGATTTGGTATTGTGGATACGCTAGGCTAGCCTATACAGGTCCAGTGGTTTTTGCTCAGCGAAAGCTATTGCATCGAGCATTGAATTAAATTTGAGAGAATAGCTGAAGCAACGAAATCATCTGTGGGAAGAAACTACGAATCAAGATGCGTGAGAGTGTCAACGGAAGCTTCAGATATCTCCAGCTTCGGCGATTTCAACTTCAACAATGCAAGAAGTGCATTCAGACATAAGGTCGCCTTATACTTTGCCGTAGATTCGATGTATGGAGAAGCTAATACTCGTACAAATCAGACTAAGCCTG
Organism: Parhyale hawaiensis; assembly: GCA_001587735.2. NCBI lineage: Eukaryota > Metazoa > Arthropoda > Malacostraca > Amphipoda > Hyalidae > Parhyale > Parhyale hawaiensis. Next base: position 7,127,383 of record LQNS02277964.1, on the reverse strand, counting down.
CGATGTCTTCATTGTTGGAATTTCATCTTTCTCTGCTTAAGATACGTTTGCCATCTTCTGCAACCCGGCTTATTTTCTGCCTATCACTTTCAATGGAGCTTCAGAGGAGCACCAGAGCCTCCAACCTGGGCTAATTTCCGCCTATCTATTTCATTAAGAGCGTGACACCAAACATATAAATATATATATATTTATAAACACACGACGGTCATTCTTAGTATTAGATTGAATAGATTTATTCAAAGATTGGAGGACTCCGAGGCTGAATCATTTTGTAAGTAAAAGTTAGAACGCCTTCTGGGTTTTGTAGTTTATTTGACCCCGAGCTTTCGAGCCATTACACATGACTCGCCTTCAGGGAAACGAAATTTTAAGCGGCTGGAGCTATCTGCTCATAGTTAGTATCCTATCTACCAGCAAAATAAAAAATAATTACATAATATTATAACCAAATGAAATGTATGTCACAGAAATTCAGTTTTTGTATTATCGTAAGACGCGGCAGTAAGCTTCGGAGAAACTTCGGAAAAAAGCTTACTGCCGCGTCTTACAATAATACAAAAACTGAATTTCTGTGGCATTCATTTTAATTGGTTATAATATTTTGTGATTATTTTTTATATTTGCTGGTAGATAGGATGCTAACTATGAGCAGATAGCTCCAGTCGCTTAAAATTTCGTTCCCCTGAAGATGAGTCATATATAATGGCTAGAAAGCTCGGGGTCAAATAAACTACAAAAACCCAGAAGGTGTTCTAACTTTTACCTACAAAATTGTATAGATTCTAGTGGACCCGTGCGTGAAGAAATTCACGCAATAATCGATATTTTCTATTCTTATAGGCCGTTGCAGAATCTCCTCTTCTCTGGCTTGCTTCATTTTCTTTATTGATCTTTTATGTGCTTTCAACCATAGGTCTTCTTTTATCTGACTTGCCGCATCCACATTTTCTCGCTCACGCTTATCAGCAGCTCCCATTCACTTCTGTAACCTTTCTACTTCAAGTCTTTCTAGACTGTATCACATAGACGATTCATCTCGCTCCATGCATTTGTTCCACGTCTTTGACCGTGAGACTGTAGTTTTCTCATACTTCTTATACGTTCCCAATCTTCCTTCTTGATTAGACGTGCGTCTTCAATAGTTAGAGGCAGAAGTAAATCGTTGATTAAAACACTGCAATAAACTTGAATGCAACTGCAGCCGGCTTACATGCTTGTCAGCGCTCTGTAGCCACGATACAGTCTTGCGAACTTAAATACCTGCTTCACTGAAATGCCGAAAGCGAAATTCACACCGTCAGAGAACACCAGTGTGAGGGATGACATGCGTGGTACGGAGCTTGAGGAGCGCATGGTAATGGACAGAAATACATGGAATAGCAAGACCTGCATCAGCGACCCCCTTTGAACGAGAATAATACTGCTGTAGAAGAAGAAGAAGAGAAAGACAGTCAGCTAGAAGAAATAGCTGTCTACTACTCTTGAAAAATCACCCCTGCAGAGCGCTTCGTTGACCATCTGCCGAATTTATACGTCGTGACCTGAGAGAAAAAAGTTATAAAATCGGACTCTAGAAGCTACATGGATAGTGTTCCGATTTCGAGAAGTGTTTCAAACAAGAAGCGTCTGCAGATGAAGGAATGAGCATCAGCCGTCGCCATCTTCTGTAACTTGCAAACAATGTTGAGGTATAAATTCCTCCAGATATAATTATATGTCCGAGCGTAAACTAACGGCACTTGTGGAGTAAACTGAACTGACGGTAAACATTTTTACGCCATTTGTTGGCAATCTCAAAGCTGTGTTGACGAGAGTTCAACATAACGTTCGGACGAAAATATGACGTTACTCGTTCTTTTGACTAGCGTGTGTCTTCGCCATAAAAGATCTAACTATAGCCAGTGTAAAAAAAACGCGGAAACAAGAAATCACTTAACACGCAAATAGATTATCACTCGGATAATTATAAGCAAAGTTCTGCTACAAATATTGTGGATTTTAACATTTTATATCTTCGCAGTCCGCCATGAAGCGAACACGCCTGTGAAAATTTCACTAATATGATATTGTGTCTACAAGTACTAGTGCAGGAGCCTTCTTTTAAACAGATACTTCAACAGAAGAGAAAAACTTCTGAAAATAAGACTTCAAAACTGAGGAGACTCCTGAAAGGAAGACCGTATAATTGATAGCGCTATCAGTCGTGAATAGCAGCGTGAAGTTTAAATAATAATAATTAGCAGACGACGCCATGCCGAGTTACTAACAAGGGTGTCGGATAAGCCCAGTTGACAGTTGGATTAAGCGTTCAACTTCACGAATTCATGCGAACGTAGGGAAAACGAGCTTGCTGCGGAACTGATCAGCTCCAAACCAAGGATGCGTTTGCTTGCGAAACAAAATTAACCCTTCGGGGCCTTACATGTCTGAAATTTCAGACACACGCTTTGGCTTTGTAACTTTGAATCCATATTTCAAGCGTTAGAAGTAACGCTATTACGTTGAGTCGAATGAAACTTCCATTTAACGGACCAAGACTGAATTTCTGGTAGTCTTAAAAGTAACCGATATCAGGTCAACGCTTGAAACGAATGCAACGGGTCGAAGCCAGTGCACCTGCCTGGATCAGCCAATCCATAGATCGCTTTCTATCACTTGCTTTTAAATCGCCGAACCTACCTCGGTTCGGGCACAGAGATTCCATGAATGGCGAACTATCTATTTAACAGAGACCAGCATGTACTCTGTAGTATTCATATCGGAGCATAAGTTTTGTCTTTAAACATTGTAGTCCCTCAAGGCACTGCGCTCGGAACTTTGTTATTCAGCATTTTTATTAATAATATAAGTATATAACTACTTTTAGTTTGAAGTGTGTTCTCTTTGCAAATGGTGCAGTATTCTGTACGATATATAGCCAACCAGTGCAAGGAGTCCGACGGGCGTGGCTAAGAACGCAAAGCAACTTTGATAAATCTTACTTAAGCGTGCGGTATAACTTTTCTCAATCGATAAAATTTATTTGTATTCGATTACTCAAAGTGTATTAGGTAATGGCTTAGATTTGGCACTGCTGCGTTCAATTCAGCACCCCCCCCCCTAAAGGACTGCTTACGCTGGTTTGACTATAGGAGATACAATTTACACTCATCTATAACTGATTCTCAGTATATTTTAATTAGGTTTTCAGAATTGTTAAATCAAAACAGCTTGTTTACTCGTGGGATTAAATTAAGTTGATGTTCATTCTACACTCTCGCCCTGAGTTGCCTTCGATTATTTGGGGGTAAAAAAATTAGAATGAGTGTTTCAAATACCATATCTTGGATGTATTCTCGATGATAAATTGAACTGCAAATCCCACAATGATGATATGGGTCGAAAACACAGACGAGTTCTCGGTATAATAGATACATCGTCCAATTACGTTGAAAGAAAGAAATTTATCATTCAATAGGTCATTCTTTGTTGGTTGTAAATATTGTCATCTAGGGAGAAGCTCCTCGGTGTTACATTCGTAAATTAGAATTGTTACTATATATTTCTAAGGTAAAAACTACCATTCAAATTATACAGACATAATACAACGTTGATGACTTCTAATATGAACCATGCCTTACAAATGACGCCAATTTCACGATATGTACAAGCATTTGCGGCTTGCATGTTTTTTATCAAAACTTAATCATAATCAAATCCAAATCTTCCAAAAATATTACAGCTCACTCATTCCAAAAAAATTAGGATGACACTCTTCATTCTCAATCTCTCAAACTGTGGTGTTGATGTAAAAAAAACTTTTTCGAACGGGGTCTCTCTATATTATCATAAAATATAAACGCACCTATTAGCTCCGCCGTGGAGGTTATGTTTTCATCGTGTTTGTCTGTCTGTCTCTTTGTCTGTCTATCTGTCTGTCTCTTTATTTGTCTGTAACTAATTAAACTTAATAAGTTATGAACCGATTTGGTCGAAATTTACAGGAATTGCTAGGTATGTTAGGAGGAATAGAGGATTAACTTTTGGGGAAGATCTATTTATCCGTTTGTTTGCCTCATTTTTCTCAATGCCCTAACTCAAAAAGTTATCTATGGATTTTTATTAAATTGACATGAGTTGTTAGGTATATAACAAAGAGTTGATGACCAAATTTTGGTAATGATCTGTTTGTTCGTTCGTTTGTTTGTCACTATTTTTAATTTTATGCTTGTTAGCACAATAACTAAAAAATAATGAATGGATCTTTATGAAATTTATAGAGTTTATTAGTGATGTTAAAAGACATAAATAATTAAATTTTGGTGCAGATCGGTTTTTTCGTTTGTATGTTTGACTCATGTTTGTTAGCAGTATAACTCAAAAAGTTATGAATGGATCATTAAGAAAATTGCACAAGCTGTTATTACTATTAAAAGGCACAAATGATTAGATTTTGGAGTTTATAAAAAGAAAATTATGGTTTCAGAGCCAATATCAATTTTTTTTTGCTATTAGTGCCTCGCTTGGCGGAGGTATGCGCTCTCAGAGTGCTCTAGTTTAATCTGGTATCTATTAAAACTTTAAAAGCGAAGACGAACGTTAACATCGAAAACACTTCTAAGAAATCATTTCGGAGATCCGCTCCATCTTCAGTTCTGTAAAAACATAAATGTAGTTATTTCACCAAGTCTAAACTATCAAATGATACAATTGGTGAAGAATACTAAAATAATCTATTGACTTGTTTAGTGTTAAGGAAAGTTTTCTAGTGGGTACTGCCTTCGTTGTCTCTGTTTTTTCTCTTAGAGACGACCCTAATTATGATAATCCTTTGGCCTACTGTTATGACTTAGGGGCTTGGTGCTCGCCTTCTTGTGTACGAGCGGTACCGATATCCTTCCTCGATGATATATTTAGAACAATATTAACCCTCGATTGTCACTTAGGGGTTTTGATAATACTCGAACGAGGTAAGGACCGTCTCGTCCTGAATAGAGTTTGAAGACTTCTTCCAAGTCATGGTGGTAAGCAAACGACGTCACTTCGCACAACTAATACTTTATTTCACACAACTAGAGAGATACTGATACAGTTGACGCAGTATTGGTGAAGCCATGGCTAGTGAGCCGGCCCTCTTGCTGGGGCAGTCTACTCGAAAAAGCCCGTTGTTCGGGAACCTCGAAGCTTATATACATTAAGCTAGCTTGGTTAACATGGCCAAATTAGTATCCCCTCTGCAGCTGTTAGTTAATTACAGCTAATTACATAGTAGTTCCACCTCATAGCTGCTACATATTTCATATTGATTCGGTTGAGCAACTTCTGATATTTACATCTTTGCGCAGATGGTTCTTGGTCAGCTTTCCTAATTTGACTTGTTGAATTAACTTCTTCATGCAGCTGTTAGATACAAACGCAGCGCGTTTCTCGCAACATGTCCCGACTTGGCTCTTTTCGCTGGTCTGCCCTGCACCTGCTACCGATATACAGTAAGCGAGATGACAAGCGTATCGTCTTACAATATTCCTCTATTACCCAACTCCTTAGTTGGTAATCTTTACTCTGCTGTGAACACGCAGATACATCCTGGTACACAGCATATGATCTCTACCTCAACACAAGTATTAACACAGCATTACAATGCAATGTTAGATATAACAATCGGTGTTTCTCCTATTGTTCCAAGATGTGATATTACGATTACAATAATATGGATTACGCACAATAAAGCGAGATAGGAAATAAAATTAGCCATTTTGCTAAATTCTAGTAAAATCACAAGCTTGTCATGCAATGAATGAACGTTTCGGACACATTTTGTCCATCATCAGCAAAGTTTCTGAAAATAGAGAA
>LQNS02277964.1:7098018-7109200 GCA_001587735.2 Parhyale hawaiensis | reverse complement strand
TTCAGATAATAAAGGGATAAGGATTTCACTTAAGCTTTCTGCTGCCACCTCGTCATCGATCTGCTGAGCTGCTGAGGTTTAAACTATTCGCTCCAATTTTTTTCTATCTATTATTGAAAAGCGTAACACACAAAGGAAGGAAGGAAGGAAGGAACGAACGAACGAAGGAACGAAGGAACAACGCTATTAATATTATAGATAGATTAAGTGGTGCATCGTAAGCCTGGAAATGCATAGCTGACTTCATTTTCCCACTCTGTTGGTGGCGACAACGATACACTCAATCACTCATGGGAGCTCATGGCAGAAGCTCGTCTCCATGCCTGACGCCATCAGTAACACGAGAAAAAATGCTCAATACTATTGGAACTGACACCTAACGATAGCTACTGATTCCGACCAGGCAGACGTTTTTCATTGCATACTCTGTTTGAGATCAAGTGCAGAGAGATGACGACTAGAATTAGCTGTAAAGGCATCATGCTGTAGGAATATTGCTATTACTTCGAACCCGATATAAATTGTATACAACTATTACCAAAGTTTAAGCGAATAGATTTCCAATTGATCTGCGGTGTGTTCGTTGTACAAATTACAGTACATGACTACTGTTGCACAGTCCTCATCATTCCGAAATACAGCCTCTGTTGAACCCGAAAAGTACTAGTTACGTACCGAGAACGCAGACCTCCGCCCAGCAACGCAATACTAAAAAGACAGAATGGTCAGCAGACAGACAAACGGACTGACTAATGATGAAAGAAAACGAGTATCGCGTCGTTGAGACATTCATTGCAATATTTGTAAATTTCAAGGCAAAAATTTTAACTAAATTTTTTCAGTTACGACAAATCTATTTACGGCGCTATAAGACAGACAGACGGCCGGAATATAAAAATTTATCATTTGTTTTTCGTGACGTTCGCAACAAACTGTTTGAATTTCGGTCCATCATACTTCTCGATTACGTAGCTAACAAAGAATCGTACAAACTACAGTCCATAGCACAGGCCTACAATTAAGTTTCTTGACGGAGGTACCGAGGTGGTAACACGTGATTATACAACGGCCATTAGGTATTTGTTGAAACATGATTCATCATCGTTATTTCTGACGATTTAACAAAAAATATAATTTTATTGACATCTACTGTACATTAACGAGAATAAAATTCTGACAGTTGCTGATGGGAATTGATCTTAGGTCAGGCAAGATTAGGTTGTTATTGATTAGGTTAAAATAGGTTACGATTTCAGTAAGTTAGGTTAACTCCAGCACAGTAGATTAAGTTAGGTACTAGGTTCGCTGGTAACAACCATACAGATTTAATTTTATACTCAGTCACAATATATTTTAAAAAATGCAGATTTAACTGCATTGGAGTACTTTTTACAGATAAATGCTATGTATGTATTTATATATATATAGTAGTCTACTGTTTCACAAGCTAAGCACTTCAAACATTTGTAACCCGTAAAAAGCTGAATTTAAAACATCACTATTTCTATTTCACACGTGCGCGTTTAACAGTAGTTAAGTTTTACGGTCAAATCGTTTAGAAGTCATATTACTGCACAAACGTTTTAAAAAAATGTTTTCCTACAAGATATCCAAGCTTTATATGGTGCTTGCATACATAATTCCTGTAATAGCACATTTTATTGGAAATACGCTTGAGGCTACAATGGATGCTGCTTACCTTCAAATGAGTTTACAGATTCGTAATTGTGGCGTTGCTGGCAGCGGAAGACGCCTGACCCCAGAGTGGACATTCACATTTCAGCTTAAATCCTGATTATTCTTTGACTATGAAATACTTCCCATCTAAAAGAGGACCTGCAATTTGTTCTTCTGAACTTGACAAAGCAGAAGTGCAAGCCATCTCAAATGATTTGAATGGAACACGCACAAAGGTATGATTTCTTCAAGCACGGCGGCACCAAATCTCACGTACACACCTCACCAACTGCCAATCCTCAAACTCGGGCAGCGCGAACTCTCCTAACGCAAGTCTCTGGTTCGTTCGAACGTGTTTGTGCCTCCATTTTTGACGGTATGGTACCATGGTGACCGGACAGCGCTATCGTCTCTCACGACGGAGATGTGTTGTTGTACGCAGATCGTGTGCGTGTGAGCGGCGTTCAAGTTGGTGCGCCGCGCTGCACGCTGTATCGCTGATTAAGTTGGGTTAGGTAAGGAAAGGTTAGGCAACGTTAGGTAACGTTAGGTAAGGTTAGGTTAGGTAAGGTTAGAAATGTTAGATTGGGTTAGGTTAGGTAAGGTTAGGTTAGGTTAGGTTAGAAAGTTAGGTAAGGAGGCTAGGTAAAAGTAGGTTAGGTTAGGCTAGGTTTGCCTAGGTAGTGTTTATTTTAGTGGTGGCGCGCAGGAAAGTTTACGTGAACGCAAAATCGTCGTGAGAGACGATAGTGCGACCGGACACATGCGCACACGACAAATGCTCACAGTGACCAAAGCGCACACGACAAATGCGCATATCGACAAAACCGCACACAACCAAGTTACACTGCGCATTTTAGAGTCATTATGCATTCTTAAATACAAACCTCAGTTGAACGACAGTCAGGCTGCAGTCCCGTTGAATATTGTAAAACGAATGTATGTTCATTTAACAGTACGGTTCCCTTATATCGTAACATATTTTGTTTCCCGGTCATTATTTTCGTATCGGGATTTTCTGGTAACTCGTACATATGTTTTGATTATTAAATGTTTATATATTACCCACACATACATAACTGACCAGCTTATGTTTGAGAATTAGGTTTTAATAATAAACCAGAGGCAAAGCCTTATAACAAGCAACGATTACATAACTCCTTATATATTTTGGCGTGGATTATTTTCGATGTTTATTTTGTTTTCGTATCGCCTATTAGTTAACTTGTTTTTACTTTTTTTGTGCCGTGAGGAGGAGTTGCTCTCCTCATCAGGTAATTTCTTTCCTTCCCTACCGGTAGAAACAGTAAAGATTATCCTTACCTGTGCTAGGAAGTGCTGCCAAGCGACTTCTCTAAATGAATTAATCCAGAAGATAGGTGGCGAAACGTAAACTAAAGATAAGAAAAGTTAAAAAAGTTAACTAAAAGCTAGACACTACTAAAATTAATGACAGGAAATCCTATATACGCAGTCAAACGATAAAATTGTTGGTGCGCGTTTGTGTGTGTGTGTGTGTGAGCAATTATCGTGTGCGCTTCTGTCACGGAACCTCGAAACACACCCACATGACCAAGTTTTGGTGATGATCGGTTGGTTCGTTTGTGGATATTAACTAATGTTCATCAATTGGTTTATCAGCACATAACTCCAAAATTTGTGGACAGTTATTCATGAAATTTGCTAAAAGGGACAAATGACTATAACTTTTGGTGATCATCGACTTGTCCGATTGTGTGTTTGACCAACGTTTAACCTGGCGTCAGTCCAAACATAATTGAAAACGTTACGAAAGGATCTTCACGAAAATTGCAGCAACTGATACAACTGTCCAGAGGCACAAATTACTTTAACTTCGTGATGATAAAACATTTAATGGTTTTATATCTAATTTAATTTTTTTCCTTGGTGGAGGCTTGCTTTCTCAATACTCAAGTTTTATGAGGACATTATTGATATTGATACCATTAACCGTGTTTGTCAGACTTGAGAAGATCATTATATGTCTAGACAAAACAACACATTCTTTCAAGAAAACTTAGGGGTCCTCTTTTGTTCACAGTGTGAAGTTGTATACTAGATCTTCCCCACATAATAATGTTCGGTATATTAGTACTGTTTCGAAACGTATGATAAAATTTCCGGGAACGCAACCCACCAGTGTGAGCTCTGAAATGAGAGCACCGTGAAATAGAGCTGCGCAGATGCGCTGGACCAGTTAACGTTAAAAATTAGCTTTAAGTTTAATTTTATATCATAGAGCCATTCGCACTGGCCCTATAAATATTCTGGATGTTTGACCAAATTATATGAATGATTTGAACAAATGCACTTCGTCCACTGACGTTTCCACGAATTTCGAACACAGCAGCGATGTCCGCATACCACATATGTATTGGGATTCACCTAGTCTTTTTTCGTATACTGATTTAGTTAAAATATTAGGTTGGAAAAGAAGTTTTTGCTAAATTTTTAACATTTTAGAATGTTAAAACCAGCAAAAACTTAGTTTCCAACCAAGTATGACAGAATAGTTAAAAAAAAATTTCAAGTGTTTTTAACATTGCGGAACATCACATAATACTTTTGTAAAATTGTAATAAGATTCAACAGCAATAAAAAAGAGTTTTATGCTATTTTTACACGTTTTATAACATTACGGAGGGTGTCACAATAATTTCTTTTGATTATTGATAACATTAGACAACAGTTTCATGTTATTTTTCCTGGTTTTAATGCCAGTATCAAATAACCATTTCAAGCTTTGATAACATTAAATAACATTCTTATGTTGATTTACTGACGTTTAGGCTAATACTACAGAAGAGTTTCATGTTATTGTTTCACATTTTTTGTAATATTGCGCAGCAGTTCCGTATTATATTTTTCAAGTTTTTCATAACATGACCAAAGAGATTCATATCATGGTTTTGCATGGTTGATTATATAACGCAACAATTAAATGCAATTTTATAGTTGTTTTTGACAAGAGCAGGGAACTAACGCATGTTATTGTTTTACGTGTTCAATGACATTACAAACCGGTTTCATATTACTGACGTGTTTTACATTACAGTGAAACATTTTTCATATTTTGAGCATTTGTGCTAGTATTTAGAAAACTTTTCCCTGGTATATTATTGACGTTTTGACTACACTACCGAACAGCTCCATATTAATAATTTCATTCTTAAGTTGGAAATATGATTGTAGTTTTATTTTACTTTACTGACGTGTTTATAATTTTCGGAAAGGTTTCCTCCATTATGTTCTTCATAATACTTCCAAAAAGTTTCATTTTATTTTATTTGCCTCCTTAGTACTCGTAATCGCACAACACAGATTCTTTCTTTTTTTCGCGCTTGAAACACTACAAAACAGTTTGATGATAGTTTTTTATGTCTAAAAATATTACAGAACACTTTTACATTATTTCATCGACAAATTTTATTACATTGCAGAATATTTCTATGTTCTTCCCTCCACCAAGGAGGTCATGTTTTTGTCCGTCTGTTATGCTGTATGTCTGTCAACAATATAACTCAGAAAGTTATAGACGGATTTTTACCAAATTTACAGGAAATGTTAGGCATGTTAACAGTAACTGATGAAAACTTCTGGTGAAAATCCGTTCATCTGTTTGTTTGCCAATTTTTCTTTAGCACCATAACTCAAGAAGTTATGAACGGATTTCGATGAAGTTTGCATGAGCTATTAGGTATATTACGAAGAGCGAATGGCCAAATTTTTGTGGTCTGTTTGTCCATTCGCTTGTTTGCCGCTATGTTTAATTTCATGCTTAAGTAGGACTAGACCTCAGAAAGTTATGGATGGATCTTTATGAAATTTATAGAAAATTTTGATAATGTTAAAAAACATAAATGCTTAAATTTTGGTGATGATCGGTTTGTCCGTTTGTCTTATGTTTGTTAGCCGCGTAATTACAAAAGTTATGAACGAATCTTCAAGAAAATTATAGAAACTGCTAATACTTTCATAGACACAGATGACTAGATTTTGAGGTTGATACAAAGAAAATCTTGGTTTTAGGACCAATTTCAATTTTTCGTTTTCGTTGCCTTGCTTCGCACAGGTATACGCTCTCAGAGGGCTCTGTAGTTTTATTTATATTTACTATATCATTACAAAACAATTGATTGCGATTTGATAACATTACGGAACAGCTTCATGTTATTATTGTTTCATGAATTTGAGCTTACCCGACTTGCTGTTCCCATGCGCGTTGATCCTGTGTGGGAGCACCTTTGTGCATGGGTTCCCCGTTTTTGTCGTCATGCTGTAAGTCCCCTGTTTCTCCCTCTTTTGATGGTCGTTGTTGTGGACGTGGAGGCTTAGACTACTCACTGTTAATAATAGTCTCGCTTTACCTTCGCTGCGGGTCACTTACGGCGTTACAGGTTGTCAGGGGGGAGCTTTAGGTAGGTTCGGCCAGGCTGTGTCCCGGTGAGTGGCGGCTGGGTAGAACTCCCGGAATGACATTGTTAGAATGGACCTTCAGAGTATCGTATTTTTCCTTCCCTTTATTTATTTTTTCACCTCTCTACTCCCTTCTATTCTCGCGCGTCAAACTGTGAGAATCCAATGTAAAGTTATTTTGTTCTCCGTTTCCCATTTGGTGTTCATGTACAGGTGATCAACTGTGAAGCGCCCTCCTGCGTGCATCCTGTAATTTGCTGGCATCCTGTGTCTTCCCCTCTCTCCTGAATCCTCGCGTTTTGGTTGTGAAGTGGCATGGACCAAAGTAGTTGATGGTCCATATTACTATTGTGCGAGTGGGGACAGCCCTCATGGGGCATACGATGGGCGATACGCCGCTGACTTGCGTTGCTTGGTTCGCCTAGCTCAGGTTTAGNGGGGGGGGGGTGGGGAACAGCGACCTCGGAACATCTGTCCTTTGCGCCACTTTCCTTCTTACCGTTTTCATTTCATTCTCTTGCCGATGCTACCGTTCTCTGTCATTCTTCTTCTCTCTCAGCTTACTGTTCCCGTGGGCGGGGTCCTGGGTTGTGTACCCGTACCTCCGTGCGTGGCTTCGGCGCGTCTCTAAACTTGTCTCCTTTTTTCTCTTCTTTCTCTAGCTATTTAATTGCCACGGTTATGTAAACGGAGGCTCAAACTAGGCCAATTCAACAGAATTACAGTCTACTACTTCCATAGTGTATAAGTTCCGTGGTGTTGCTCAAAATTAATATACGTGAATGCATACTTTAAAAGTTTTGCTAACAAGTGTGGGTACAACAGTCTTATTGTTTGCCACACTTTTCAGTCTTATTGTTAAAACCTAACTAGCGATGGGCTAAAAATCACTTATAGTTGTAAAATGTAGGTAAAATTTTCATTTTGTATTTTTATGTCCTATGTTTGTGTCCAATGATTCCAATAAAATTAATATTAACAGTTTTACAGCATTTTCTTCCTGTTTTTGAAAACATTGCAGAGCGTCGCGCTATTTATTACAATTTTGATAACGTTAAAAATCGAATAAAAGTCCTTTTGAAATGAAACAATTGACACTTTAATTGTGAGGTGGAGCCTAATACATTAGAAATTAAGCTAGTATATTCGTGGGTGCCATTTTTAGGAAACTACTCATGTCAGAAATTGCGAGCATGGTACTGGAACAAGCAAATTCCGTCGACCCACATATAAGCATTTTTTACCTCCGCCAAGGAGGTTATGTTTTCGTCGTGTTTGTTTGTTTGTCTGTCTGTCACCAAGATAACTCAAAAAGTTATGAACCGATTTGGATGAAATCTACAGGGATTGTTAGGTATGTTAGGAGGAACAGATGATTAACTTTTGGTGAAGATATGTCCATCCGTTTGTTTGTTTGTCTGCCCCTTTTTTCTCAATGCCATAACTCAAAAAGATATGAATGGATTTTTATTAAATTAACATGAGTTTTTAGGTATATAACAAAGAGTGAATGACCAAATTTTGGAAATGATCCATTTGTTCGTTCGTTTGTCAGTTTTTAATTTTATTCATGTTAGCACAATAACTAAAAAAATATTGAATGGATCTTTATGAAATTCATAGGTGTTGTTAGCAAAGTCAAAAGACATAGATTATTAATTTTTGGTGCAGATCGGTTGGTTCGTTTCTATGTTTGACTCATGTTTGTCATAACGTTTGTTAGCAGCATAACTCAAAAAGTTATGAACGGATATTCAAGAAAATTGCACAATCTGTCATTACTATGAGAAGGCACAAATGATTTGATTTTGGAGTTTATAGAAAGAAAATTATGGTTTCAGAACCAATTTGAATTTTTTGCTACCGTTGCCTTGCTTGGCGGAGATATGCGCTCTCAGACAGCTCTAGTTATTTCTGGTTCGCTAGATTTTCTAGATAAACAATTTCATGGTGTAAGAATATTAGCTCCCCCCACTGTATATATTAGTGATGAGGTAAACATCCGCATCTGCATTCGCTGATACGAAGATAGCAACATCCGCAATCGCATCCGCGGATGTCAGAACTGTAAAATCCGCAGCAAAAGAGGCGCGGATGAGCAGACTTATTATTGTACACTGAACTCATCCCCAATGCTGAAAACTGCAAATTCTCATTTGGATTGAAAATAATGCGTGCAAGCGCCGTACCTGTCAACAAAGCACCATCTAACTTTTCTTCCCAAGTATTGTACAAACTACCGTCGTGAGGGGATGTGTGTGTGTGTTTGTGGTGGGGCGAACATCCGCATCTGCATCCGCGGAACAGTAGTAGTATTGCAAAATTTTACAAGTGCATCAGGGGCACAGTGGGATAGAGCGCCGAACTATTCCTGTGGTTGTACACAGGCTCGAGCGCCACCAAGGAGCGAAGTACGTCTCGTTTCAAATTATCAATGATTTTTGTCTCGACTTTTCTGCCGGTAGGTCTCAGATTCTAAGTGGTCAGTGCGCTGACAGGGAACAGGCGCAAGTTGTGCATCTCCAACCCCCGGACACGGCTGAACGCTTTTGCTCACCTACCCAACATAGGGGAAGGAAACGAAACACAAGAAGTTAGAAGTCTACCCACCTCGATCAGCGGCCCATCTCCCGAAATAGAAGGGGAAGTATCGAGAGCCTACCTACAGTGCCTACACATAAGTATTTGCACAACTCTATTTTTCATGTATTTTAAAAATTCCGGGTCTGCCTTACGATAAGTAGTACAGGAAGTTAATATAACATATATATAATCGAATATTTAAACAGAACTGTCAAATGTGCACTTATAACAAGAAAATTTAACACAAGTAAAAGTAATGAGGGACAAAAGTATTTGACCAAAATAAATATGATGTTGAATCGTTGATATTTCATAGTATAACTTGATTAAATTAGTTTGGAAATTATTCTAGAACGTTCACGAAACGTCTCGAAACAAATGCAATGTAAACAAACCACAGCCGGCGCAATCATTACCTCTAGACCTCGTTGAAGTCGCGCACACTCTCACTACAATACCCAAAGTTAAAGAAATCCCTGAAGCTACTCGTAAATGGATCATTCAACTTCGTAGTGAGGAATTAACTTATAGAGTAATGGCAGAACGTGCCAATGTTCCTTTTTCAACAGTTGGAGCAATAGTCCGCAAGCATCAAGTGACTGGGGCGGTCTCCAACCTCCCAAGAGCTGGAGCTCCGCGTAAGATCATGGGTCGTCCTCGGCGCTACATGCTACGTACGGTGACTAATGAAAACTCGTGCTGACCTTGAGAGTGAACTGGCGTCTCAGGGACTGCATGTCAGCAAGAAAACTATTGTTAGGGAATTGAACCGTACTGGCATTCATTCTTACACTCATCGCAAAACTCTTCTTACAGCAAAACATGTCAAGAGCCGCTTAACATTTGCCAAAGATCACCTGGACAAAGGAAATGAGTTTTGGGAAGGGGTTATATGGTCTGACAAAACTAAAATAGAACTTTTTGGCCGAAACGAAGCTCGGCATGTATGGAGGAAACGTGGTACTGCCTATGACCCAAAGAACACCATCCCCACCGTGAAGCATGGAGAGGGCAGCATCATGGTGTGGGGTTGCTTTACTGCCCATGGTGTTAGGGATCTTCATATCATTGATAGCAAGATGAATAGTTTCATGTACAGGGAGATATTAGAGAAGACGATGCTTCCAAGTGCCAAAAAATTCTGCGGACGGCGCAGGTGGACCTTCCAACAAGACAACGACCCCAAACATACTGCGAATTTAAGGGAAGAATGGTTTCAAAAGAAGAAAATAAATGCTCTTCCATGGCCTAGCCAATCACCGGACCTTAATCTAATAGAAAATTTGTGGCGTCTTTTTAAATCTGGTGTCCACAAACGGTATCCCAAAACCTTACTGAATTAGAGGTTATCTGCATGGAACAATGGAAAAAATACCATCAAGTCAAGGTGAAAAGTTAATTTCCAGCTATAACAATCGTCTCCATGCTGTTATTGCCAATAAAGGTCACGCCACCAAGTACTAATGTCATAATTTTTTTGGTCGAATACTTTTGTCCCTCATTACTTTTGCTGGTGTTAAATTTTCTTGTTAGAAGTGCACATTTGACTATTCTGTTTAAATATTCTAATATATATATGTTATATAAACTTCCTGTATTAATTATCCTAAAGCAGTCCCTAAATTTTTCAAAATACATACACAAAAAATAGAGTTGTGCATATACTTATGTATAGGCACAGTAACTTTACAAAACTAACCTCGCCAGCAGGAACTGCGGCAGCTGCAACATCCCCTGCGGAGAAGGCACTAGGGACCCTTAGAGCACCCGCGGAACATCCGCACCTCCTTGAACATCCGCATATGAATCGAGTGGCACACTGAATAGTGTGAGTACAACGTAAGTGCATCGTAATGTAGTAGTAGAAGTTTTTACTAGCGCTTCAGTGGCACACCATCTCGAGATGGTAACATCCGCATCCGCGGATGTTCAAAAAACGACATCCAACCCATCACCAGTATCTATTCCTAAGGGCGTTACTGCGCTAGCCATACCAGACCTTCAACTTGTCTTCGCCTTCTTTGGCCAAAGTCAACTTATAATAAAGAGAAACAATTTTTAAATTTCGTTTTTAGGTCTCTACACGCGGGGGGAAACAAGAATCGTCTTAACCAAGAATCAAATTTTACTATACCTACCTATTTAAAAGGCCGATTTATAAAGGCCGGGATGCGAATTTTTTTTCCTGAACCTTTCAGCAAGTACAGTCTCACGGCAGCCAAAGACGTGGCAGGTCACCGGCCACAGTGGGAGGGGCGAAGGGTGATGGTTTGTGATGGTGTTGCACTCAAAAGCGTACCTTGAAAAAACTGTTAATTCACAATTTACGTGCCGTGACGTTTATTCTAATAATTAATAGGCATCAATTAAGGTGTGCGACGTACTTGAACTTCGTTCAAATGTGAGCAACATGTGAAAATTGCTCGTGTGTTAGTTGTTTATATTGAGTCTCTGTGTATTTTATGTACATGCTATAGTGAGTAAA
>LQNS02277964.1:7081537-7094856 GCA_001587735.2 Parhyale hawaiensis | reverse complement strand
CATTTACTCACTATAGCATGTACATAAAATACACAGAGACTCAATATAAACAACTAACACACGAGCAATTTTCACATGTTGCTCACATTTGAACGAAGTTCAAGTACGTCGCACACCTTAATTGATGCCTATTAATTATTAGAATAAACTTCACGGCACGTAAATTGTGAATTTACATAGTTTTTCAAGGTACGCTTCTGAGTGCAACACCATCACAAACCATCACCCTTCGCCCCTCCCACTGTGGCCGGTGACCTGCCACGTCATTGACTGCCGTGAGACTGTACTTGCTGAAAGGTTCAGGAAAAATAGAATTCGCGGCCGGGATAGGGCCCGCCAGAATATCCCATTAGGAGTTTCTCAGCCTATAGGGAAGAAAATATCGCAGAAGAGCCGGTGTGCAGTTCTTCGCTTTATGATCGCGCGCTTTTGAAAAGGAAAATGAAAGAGAGCCAACGTGTTAAGTAAACGACATGTCTATTGTACACACTACGCTACTGCCGACCTCACAGTCAATGGAATTCACATTGTTTATAAAAGCTTATAAGTTGCAGTCATTTGTAGGAGCTCCGCACACCCATGTTCTTCTAAACCAATCACCGCCATATAAATCTTATTTGTCATAGGGATAGCGCTAGAAGTATATAGGTACCTACATCCAAATAATTACACACCGCGCGTGCCTCGGTTGAGCTTAACCCTACACCGGGTAATTGATCACATTACATAGTTACTTCCACACCACTAATCATATGAAAAAGTATTTTTTAGCTGCCCGGTAATGGATTCAGTAACGACATACAGCAGTAAACTTAACTGCCCACACGAATCACAAGTATATACGTCCTATGGCTAGTTCATGACACTTCAATGAGCCTATATCTTTCTAGAATCATGAATAGGTCCTATGGCTAATTGATGACAATTCAATTATATGTTTCTCGAAATCATAAATCGGTCCTACTGCTATTTTATAAAACTTTGATAACATTTTTCTACATAAAATAGCGGCCTCAAGCAAGAAACAAACTGATGATGGCGAGGGAAGTAATGTGTTTATCCAGAGAATTCGCACCAGCAGCAGCAATCATGACCTTATCCTCTTCCCAAGTAGTTATCAAGGGTAGCGTTTCAATTTCAGGTTTTTAACCAAGCACGGTTCCAAACGAAAGTCAGCTTTTCTTGGAAGCAGCACGCACCTCTCAAGGGTGATGCTTCAAACGAGTATACTCGTCGACGAGTGCCGGAGGAACAGAGGGTAAAATCGAGTGCGGCACACTCGTTTCTGCAGGGGAAGAGGTTAAAAATAATGATAATTAACCCCTCACAGGACACCAACCATTGTTTGGACAATATTTACAGTGATATGCTTAGAGAATTAAGGGTCACTTTGTCCGCTACCGAGGATGACGTCTCTCACCGACGACCTCTGTTGATGACTTCATGTTTCTAGCTGATAAATACCTCACCATGGACACTTTATTCGTTGTTTGAGCTGACTATGGTAACCGTAAACAATTTATTAAAACTTAGACAACCCAAGAACTCATTTGCAAATGTTAGAGTCAGAAACATTAAGCCTACGCTTCCGAGCGGGACGATATCAAAGATGAAAGGGCAAGGGACATAGAGTATGCCAAAAGAAACGGGGAGCCCATCATTTGCGAAGAGTGGACCCTCGAGCATGGCGTGGTCTATGACTCACCATATCGTATCCTGCTTCTCTCATACTTCGATCGTGAATACTCGTAAGACTCAGAGCACGCGACACTTACTCTCATTATTGTACAAGTTAGAACGTGTTCGATAGGGTGGCAAATTTAAAAGCCTTGGAGGCTCGACTTGTCCGAAACTCCAAGCAAGGGCGCTGGTTTCTACCCGCTGTATTGAATTCCAGGCATTGACCCTGAACTGGTTACCAATAACTCAGTCATGCTCAGTAGATTTCAGTGTCGAGTAGACTCAAAGTAATTGCGTTGCTTTTAATACTTGCAATGCATTTTGAAGTAACAAATCCAAAGCTTCTGCCTTACTTTCCCAGACAAGTCAGGCCTTGAACGCTTAATATTGGCGCCCAATCGAACGTGCCCTAAGCATAAGCTTCGCAAGCCGCGACAGAGAAGTTCCACGGAAGATGAAGGGCGTGGGGTACCTAAGTCGCGACTCAAACGCGCTGCCTCAATGCACATGGGCCCGACGGTGCGGAAAAGAACAGAAAAACATAACAAAGAAACGATACAAAACATCATTTGTAGGAGTATTAATTATATGGAAGGATGCCAAGTGTGCACGATAGAAAAGCGTCGCGAAGGCCTAATTATGGCTAGGTGCGCTAAAATGTAGAGAGAGACCCTTGGGGGCCGGACATATTGCGTGAACCATGGGTCATATTTTGCCTTTGCTGTCTTAACTGATTAATGCTAAGTTTACAGATGGATTAAAATCATTTAATTATTGTAAAATTACAGAACAAGTTGACGAGTTAGCGATTATGACTTCTTTTGACGTAAGTTTGCCGTGAAGCATTCATTAAAAAAAAGTTGGGACCAACTTTTTTACGACAAAAAATTCCTTTATCGTAAATTTACTTCGAACAAAACAAATTGATAATATAATTACTGCAATGTAAAGAATAATTTGAGACTTTCATAAGCTTCTCGCATGCCGTAATGTGGGATGCAATTTTTTTAGGGAAAAAATTTGTTGTTAGAGGGAATATAAAAATTAGTTGATCATTGACCTTATTGATTTATAAAGTTTTAGTGAAATGGAGCCATTTTTTGCTCTTTCGGTGTTCTGAAAAGTGTTCAGCTACGAAGATTTATCGTTATACTAAACTTTTCCTTAGGTAACGGCAACAACAGCTGTAATTTTGCTGTATTCTATCCAAAGAAGCAAACAAATTTGACAGTGCGATAATAATTTACGTTATTCAAATTACATCTAGCCTTCAATACTTGTATATTTCAAAGGCAAAGAATTAAACGAGTTATCTAACGATCCATGCGACGTCACAGCTACATACGATCCACGTGACGTCACAGCTACATAAGATCCACGTGACGTCACAGCTACATACGATCCACGTGACGTCACAGCTACATACGAGTGGGCAGCGTTTGCATTTCGATGTGTGCGCAGGATGACATCGTATGTAGTTCGGCCATAAATTAAATAAGAATAACCTACTTCCCTAATTATTATACACAAAATGAGTTAACAAATATATACATAAGTAAATGGAGCACTAAACAACCGAAGGACAAGAGAAAAGCTGTTAGTAAAACCATTAGGAAAAAACACTTGACCGTCCTCAGCTGACGATGTCGACTACACAGCTAGGCAGCGAATTACATACATTAGTTTGCCAGCGCAGCGATTTTGAGTCGCATCGTGCAGAAGGTCAAATATTTTGTCTCAGCATTTCTTCAGAAGATTTGGAGCGACGGCGAACTCAGATAACTGAGCTCAGTGTCTCAAATTATGGCAGGTGCGCCACTGCTAAGCACCCAAGCATCTCTAACCCTACACGGCACGGCTGAACAACTTCGCTCAGCCACGCGGCACATGGCCAAGAGACGAAAAAGGAAAAGAGAAGAAGCCCCAAGAAACACCCGGGCCGTGCAGAGGTTTTTTTTCGAAGCCCCCACACAGGAGCAAGTAGGAGTCCCATGGGATGGGATCATATACCGCCATTCGGCGGCTCACCTCGCGGAACAGAACGGGAAGTTTAGAAAACCTACCAAACCTAGTAAACTAACCTCTTAGTGGGAACTGAGGCCAGCCCTGCAACCCCAGTGAAAAAAGACTTCGGACAGCCCCAGGGTGAGTAATGCCTATATTTTCCCTTTATGTAATTTCAAAATTGCGTTAGCCTGCGGGTGGCCTTACTTGGATCTTTCATGAACTGATTAACATTCCTTTGTTTCATTTCCCAGAGACGAAGGAAGGCATAGAGCAGAAAAAAAATTGGATGTGAGCACCCAGTGCTTCCCTCGCAATATTCTCTTCTGTTCCCTAAGCGAGGAAACGAGTAGGTCCAGCAAACTGAGATGACCGGCAGCAAGAGCGTTAGGGCAGAGCTGCGCTTAGTGACAACGAAGGTTTTTGTACTTACATCCTGGCTATCATGATTACCTTTGTTGGAGTAATGTTCCCAGATCTAAGATGGCTCTGACTGCTGTCAGTCACCTTGATTTGCTTTACTAGACCGACTCGTAGGCTGTGCGTTCAGAATAACTCGGTGAAATTGTCGTATAGAAGAAGCCCTGCCCGATGGTGCATGCGTTACAAGGCTTGCAATAATGGATAACATTGGTGTCACTCCTCTGCAGCAGTAATACTATTCTTCTAGTTTCAAAGAG
Source organism: Parhyale hawaiensis (assembly GCA_001587735.2). Taxonomy (NCBI): domain Eukaryota; kingdom Metazoa; phylum Arthropoda; class Malacostraca; order Amphipoda; family Hyalidae; genus Parhyale; species Parhyale hawaiensis. The sequence continues at coordinate 7,090,492 of LQNS02277964.1, read as the reverse complement.
AGGAAGAATGAAAGGACATAAAGAATGCCAAGAGAAATGTGGCAACCATGCACGAGTCACCACCGCACATGGGAGCTGCAAGTCGGGAAATAAGAGGAAGAACAGAACAAAGCATCATCAGTTGGAGTAAGAAGATGGAAGGAAGCAAAGTGGGACGAAAGACAGACGTCCCGAAGGGCTGGGTAATGGGTAAGGTAACCTAATATACAATCCCCCAGGGGGCCCTGCTCCCCATAACAGTGTCATTCCTCTGCACAGCCACTAAGTCTTAGAAGGAAACACAAGAGCTGAGGCCCATCCCTTTAGACTGGCGCCTATGAGGCGCCGGCCTATCCAGTTCCGTCACGGTTTTATGCATCAATCTAAAAAGCCATACAGCTACTCGGGACCTGCGGACAGCCGTGTGGATCTGCAGATGTTTGATAGGTAGTCGTTCAATCGCTTCGAGAGCCATGGGGCAGTTCGATGCATTTTACGGTTTCCCGTCGCTTCAAGTTTGCCGTGGTTTGTTAACGCTCATAACATGAGGGAATGTTACACGCTTTGTGTCATCGTAATTGGTAGCTGTATTTTATAGTTTACCTTTGCCTCCACCAACTTTATCACTTAATCACTACTACGCTTAAGGAAAGCAACAATCATTTACAGTAGTCTCTTCAAACGATCAGTCCAACAGTATAAGTATAAGAAAGTTTGAGCCTCCCTAAAAAAGTACTAGGCTGTTCTAAGAGAGGAAAAGGAAGGGACATGTAGTCTGTCAATAGTCACGAGGAACCCACGCACGAAGGTGTTCCCACACAGGACCAACGCACATGGGCAGAGCAAAGCTGGAAGGAAGAGGAAGAACAGAAGAAAGTAAGATCAGTTAGAATATCAAAGTGGAAGGAAGCGAAGTGGGCACGAAAGACAGACGCCCCGAAGGCCTAGCTAATGGCAAAGGTAACCTACACAAACCCCCTGGGGCGCTGGCGAACCTAACCCTATGGCCCATCCTATGCCCCCTGAGGAGAGAAGGCCAAAGGTATAATTTACCGCGACGGCTCTGCACAGGTTTTTAGCCTGCCACATAACAACAGTAATCATTTTAACTTGGTCAACACAACACTACAGGCAGGAAAATTAAGGAAGAAGCAGCATGGGCACTGGGCTGCTACAGTAAAAGGGGGAGGGGGGTGCAGAGCCCAATACGCGGCACAGACGAAGTCGAGCCCTTTTGAGGGGCCAAAAGTCGCGCGGTCGGTCAGGCTGGGCTGGTTTTGTCGAAGTAGCTAGTAGAAAGTGTACGCCTCCAATACTCTGTCCATATTATCAAGGCAGTTTGGGCGTGTCAAATTCCTCTACAACGTTGCCGATTCTACGTGCATTTCTGAAATTTCTCTATATGCAGCTAGTGGGCGGGCCCAAGATATGGGCTGAGTAAAATCTCAGAAATGCCCATAGAATTTGCAACGTTGTAGAAAAATTTCACCAAGCCCTAGCTTTTCTAAGAGAGGAAAAGGAAGGGGCATATATTTGCCGATAGTCACGGGGAACCCATGCACGAAGGTGCTCCCACACAGGATCAAGGCGCATATGAACAGCAAGTGGGGGCCTAGTTAACGGCTAAGGTAACCTACAGGGTCCCCTTGGAGGCGCTGCTCCCCATGACATAGGATGGCCGTACCTAAACTAACGTAACCCTATGGCCCATCCTATGCTCCCTGAGGGGGGGGGGCAAAACTATGGCAAGATGTGTGCAAATCTTCGCTGGACTACAGGACAGCTGCTACTATGTGTTACCATACTGTAGTAACAAAAAATAACAAAAAGGATTTTTGTGAAATTTACACGAATTTATAGACAGGTACATCACAAACAGTAAATGATCCAAGTTTTGTATTATTATTATTATTATTATTATATTGAGTAGTTTAAGTCTCCGTCTCCACAGCAAAGGCGATCTAACAGAGGAAGAAGCAAGGGACACATAGTGTGACGATAGATACGTGGAACCCATGCAATCCAACTTTTGTAATTATCCGTTTGTTCGTTAGTTTGCTTGTCTCTGTGTTTGATTTTAGGTATTTCAGGAAAATAACCCAAAAAGTTATGAGCGGAACTTAATGAAACTTACACATACTGTAAGAAATGTTACAAGCCACAAATGCTCTAATTTTGGTGATGAACGTTTGTCTGTCTGTTTGACTAGGGTGAACAACATACGTCGAAAAGCTATGACCGGATCTTCAAAAAAATATTACAGAAGGAGTTAGCAACTGTCACACTGTCTAAGGGCACAAATGACCAGATCTTGGTGCTGACGAAAAGGAAATCATACTTTCAGAACCAATTTGATTTTTTTTTCGCTAACGTTACCTAGCTTGGTGGAAGTAGGCGCTCTCAGAGAACTCTAGTTATCATATTGATTAGTTTAAGCCTCCGTTCCCACGACGGATTTCAAACAGAGAGAGGAACAAGGGGCATACGGAATGTCGATAGAAATGTGGAACCCATGCACAAAGGTGTTCCCACACAGGATCAACGCGCACGGGAAGAGCAAGTCGGGAAAGAAAAGGGTGACCAGAGGAAAGCAATATCAGTAGGAATAGGAAATCGACAGGAAGCAAAGAACCGTAACTGATCTTACAGATGGGAATGGGGCCCCATGCAGCGATCTTTGCGGCAAGGGATTCGAGTTACTCCCAGGATCCATGAGGCCCATAAATAACTTGGGTTTGGAAAGTGTCCGCTTGAATAACAAAATAAATCATCGAAATATTCCGATTCAAGACTTTAGCTAAGCAGTACAAGAGTTATATACATAAAGTGACGCATAGTAACCACCAAAACCTAAATGTTTTATTTTAAATAGCTAGGTACTTGCGGTTAGAAACACTGCACGGTGTTGCAAAATTTTCAAGTTATCGTTTGAACTTTTGCTTAGACCCAGTTTGAGAATATACCTATATACATATTTAAAAAATCATATACGGCAAGAGATTTTCAGGAAAATGAAAAATTTACTTGTACAAATAACAGCGAGCATTTCGGGCCGTTCCCGGGAAATATCCAACTCCTTGCTACTCCGTGAAACACAAAGTTCCTCCCTAATAAACGAATTGTTCGCGTAGCGTACGTCGGGGTGAGTGGAGACGCCCGGCACGAACGGGATGAGTTGCAACAAGTATCCGGAATGTTGCAATATTTTGCAGTGGCTCACTCTAGCAGAGTACCTCTGTCGGACAGCACTATGACTCGAGGCATCGGCCCAATGGCCGGCAGTCTCCCATCCAGGAGGATGTTCCGAGTCACCACACTCAACGTTAACAAAGTTACTCTAGAGAGTAAAAAAATTTCATTTGTATTTTTTTTTCTTATTTCATCATATATATATATATATATGCTAGGAGAGTTTTCAAAAGTCTTCTGGGTTTTAGTGTATGTTTAATATACCCCAAGCTTTCGAACTACTAAACGTAGCCCGTCTTCAAGGGAACGAAACTTCCCTTGAAGACGGGCTACGTTTAGTAGTTCGAAAGCTTGGGGTATATTAAACATACACTAAAACCCAGAAGACTTTTGAAAACTCTCCTAGCATGAATATACCTGGGTGTCAACGTATATTTCAAGAAATTCATATATATATATATATATTTAGCTAAAAACATGAAGTCCTGCTCTTGTATAGGTATAAGCTCAGGACCTAACCAATTCCAAGTCTTGGGCCCTTATAGGTATAGGAAATGGGACTTAGTAAACTTCAAAGTCCCGCAACGTAAGGTGATAAGAGCAGGACACCGTCAATTTTCAAAGTTCTTTACCTGATGGGTAGCAGACAGAACGTTGGAATTTTTTTGATATGACGTCATAGGCCGGAACACCTGCCCTCTATATAAGCCCTGGTCACCCTAGGCTCTTTACTATAATTTGCGAGCAATTGCCTCCTTCAATCAAAATCGCAAACCAAGGGCTTTGGGCTCCGACAAACTTCAGAGGTACTCTGCCTACGTTCACCACTGCAAAAACGTTGCAACATTCCGTATATTTGCAGTGGCTCACTCCGGCAGAGTACCTCTGTCCGACAGCACTGACCTACCCACGACGAAGCAGAGGGGTTTTGTGATTCCCTGGACAGGGAGACCAAGTGCTCTAAATTAGGCCATATGCATCAACCGAAGACAAACCTAGAACGCAGGGGAATACCATCCAGTTCGAAAAGAAAGGGAGATCTCCACCTAGAAGATTAGGCTAATCCCTTAAGAACTCTGAAGGTTCCTCTTCTGACCGCAAAATTAGAGGTATCTGAGACCCGCAAAGGTCTCCATATCACTAAATAACTTGCCTTAATGGCGACTACGCAAGTTCAACCAGCTTAAAATTCTCAGGAAACGGTGACTTTAATCTAACTCAATATGCCTGCGAACTCGATGGTAGTTCCCTAAGGCGAAAACATCTCTACTAGGTGAGAGCAGGGAAAAACTTGCTTTGCTGAGATCAACTCTCCCAGCCTCTGTAGAAACCAAACGTGCCACGGTTACATGGAACTCAGGACTAATCTAGGCGGGTAAGGAAGAAGTTATACCTAAATTCAAGGGCCCACGTAACAGTAACTAATTGCTTCATCTAATACTAGGTGGAAGGAAAACCGAATGCACTGATACTATCGGTAATTGTAGCTAAAGGCTCTCTGGGCCAAGAAGTCGCAAGAGTGGCAGTTTCTGCAGGACAGTAGCAGACTCCAGCCTAAAAGACAGGTCGGCCTCCATCCTCAACTGGGCTGCAAGCAATTTAGATGCCCCAACACGCCTCTAACTGAGGCCGTACATCCAAAAAGAGCTATCCTCCCATTTGAAAAGCCCCAGATAATTCCAAGCTTCGGCTCGCTCTAGTTCTTTGGACTTCCACGGTCCCGGCTACTTCATCTGTTGTCGTACTACTAGCCTAAGGCTATAAGTTTACTAACAAACATTCCCCCCGAGGTAGCTATGCCTATGTAGAAATGCTAAAGCCGCTGAGCGTAATCTTCGTAGAACAGTATCCTCTTGTTTGTGAATTGTAGCGTCTGGAGGCTACCCCTAAGATTAGCAGTACGTAGGCCTCTTCCGTCTGTCGGAATGGCCCCAAGAGACGAACTTCCTACCTAGGATCACGGAGATTCCGGAAGAACATAGGAAGTCTTGCTCTAAGAAGGAAAAAGATCAGGAAAAGATCTGACCTATTCCCACTGCTATGCCTGTAAAGGTAAACGGCAAAGTCAATTAGACTGTCGCTCTATCAGGGACAACCGCCAGCACTGGTTTGTGCAGAAGATATTATTATGGAGCGGACAAATAGCAAAGCGTCGTTCGACGATGTGATAGAGCCGGGTTGGTTCCCGGTCTGAATTGAGGTCTTCTGTCATTCAAGGATAGTACCGTAATTCGATGTTGGAGACGAAGGACTGTTAAGGCCTTGGAAGGCCGTTAGATTATCAGAGTTGTGCTGCAGATATAGCCCAACCGGCTCCCAAGGCGTATTTTGCTGCAGCTGACCACCGATTCTCTAGAGCTCTGCAGCTGGTGGAGGAAAACTCCATGTGTCCAATGGACACAATGAAAACGTGGAGCAGCAATCTGAAGGATAGGTTCTAAATTGTGAGATAAAATTATGAGACATATCACGAAGCTAAAAGACAATGGCATAATTAGGCAATGTGGATTCCTTCATCCGTCTTGGACCTAGGAATAGGTAAGCTAATGAAGATGTTTCCAACTGCAATCTCATACACCTTGTTGAATCCATCCGTCACATAGAGTTATTAAAAGTGGTCAACCTTGACAAGGGGCTTCTGTAATTTGGCTTTTTATGGCGCTGTACTCAGAGATAAATCCACTTACAATCTATAATAAGCGTACACAAGGCTGAGCAAAACCACCTGAGAAGTTATCGACAATGCAAAATATCCGGAAAATTATACCTACTTTCGGGGTTATGCCCAACTGAAACTAAGCATATCGCCCAGATTTGAGAGTCTGGACAATGGAGCCCTTTCTAGCTCCTGCTCGGGGAGGCTCTTGAGCCGGACACGGTAGAAAACTGCAGGGTCTATTGTACGTAGGTCTATCACGGGGAAACCCAGGACTCAAAGCATGCCTGCACAGCTTGGCGACATCCTCGTACAGTACGGAATCAGGGCTGAACTAATGCTGAGCCTAGTCGAAGCTGGCCAGGACATCATCTCCCTTAGCTCCTGTGAGAGGCGCTAAGCGGTCAAACTCTACTAGGTGGGTTCCTGCTGGAAAGTGGGCTGCCCGTGCTTGGTGCAGGACAATATACTTTGTAGGAGACATCTCCTTAGCGTCCAGGTAACCGCAGTACAACTTCCCGAAGATACATACGAGGATAAAGGTGTTACGACTGAGGCTATCGGTGTCGGTCGAGAGGGAGAAGCTTCCTGTCACTCAACCCTCTCTCATCCAAAATGCAAAGCCAGCCTCGAGGGCACAAGCACTTCAGGGGCTCCTAAAGGAAGTAGCTGGTTGTTCACGTCGTTGCAGATAAATCGATACAGTACTCACCCTGAAGGCCACTCCTACCGGAAGTTGTTAACTCTCCTTGCGGGAACTGCCGACGGGATAAGCCAGTAGACTTTATCAGGACCCCTGATCCGATGGGCTCCGTCCGACCAGAGACATTGCTCTCAGCCAGTCGGAGCCACAGAAGCTGTAAAGTAACACATAACACTTTCATTATTATTATATTGTGAGTTTTCTCGCCGCATTAGATACAGAGACTATATAACAGCGAACCAATTTTGTATGATTTAGTTCAGAAATTGATTCGAACTCAAACGAGTTCTATTAGGACAATCTTGGCCAGGTGCACCATGTCTGGCAGGAAATGAGGCGCGAGCATCTCTACTCCACACGGCTCGGTCGAACGAAATCGCTATCGTGCGGCACACAGAAGGAGACGAAAAACGAAAAGAGAAGAAGACAGAAGAAAGCGAACACTCGTGCGGGATGTCCCTTCCGTGGCCCCCCACACGGGAGCAGATAGGAGTTCCATGGGATGGGTCACTTACCACCATTCGGAGGCCCACCTCGCGGAAGAAAAGGGGAAATATAAAGAACCTACCTAACTCTATAAACCTAACCTTCTCAGCCTAACCTGCGGCCAGATGCTACACCCCCTGCAGAGAAGGCACTCAGGACCCTTGGGTGCGTGATGTACAAACATATTGTGGCAGGAAAAGGGCCCGCCACAATATGCTCCTGAGGGCCATAACACTTTCAACACTGGCTACTAGTAAGCCTCGCTGAACTCACCGGAACTGCTGAAACTTACCAGAAACCTGCCCCAGTCCCGAAGATGCCTGATCGGATGACCAGAAAACGACTTACGGAAGTATCTCCAACTAACTCCGCAGAGGGGTCAAACCGAGCAACAGTACGAGGGTCACACGAGGACGAAGCCTCGGGACGAGGGGCAGGTCCGGAGAGTTACGAAGATCACTGCAACCGCCAAACACTTGAACTCGAAGAAACAACCAGAGGATGACACTCTTGCCATACATCTCTCTCCAGATCATTGAGCTAGCTCCCGTTCTGCTTCTATACAGCCAGGGACCAGCTGGAGTGCGGTAACACATACTGACCCTATTCAATAGGTCAAGGCAAACGAGGACATAAATAAGCTTCAAGGTTGTCTCCTCTGCAACGGTATGTAGGAGGCCAACCGCACACTCCACCGAGGGCATAAGGCCCGCAACGTACTCTACCTAGGAGTCCAAGGGTTACTTCTTTTTCAGTAGAAGACCCCCATAAGCGCAGGGCATAAGGCCCCAAGTCGACGAAAGACCCAAAAGGATCCCGAGCTCCTTTTGCCACCCTCCGCCCTTCCCTGACCTCAATGCGAGGCACCCAGATCAGGGGAGCGAGCTCCCCCGCCAGAATGGTCTGGACTACGTAAGGCGCTTGGGGCCGAATGCCCCAACGGAAAAATTGGTAGACTACGATGAGGGAGAACGGGACTGAGACCCGATGGCCAGCCTCGGCGTTGCCCCTAACGGGGGATGAACCCCGATTGCAGCCATCCCAATTTCTCTGAGGAATCTATTAAAGGCAGAACTCAAAGAATTTATTGAATCCAAACTCTACTTAAAGTAGCCTCAAAAAGGCCTACATCAAGTGATCGCAACAGTAAACCAAGTAATTTAGCATTATGAGATTTCGCTTAATTCCAATGAGTCAAAGACCTTAGACTTACTAAAAAAAGTACCGAATAAACTGGTAACTTCTATTAGCACGCTGACAAAGATAAACGAAAGCGTCTTATGTAAGATCTTTAAAAGCTGTAGTAGAGCTGTTCACACAGACGTAACCAGGCGATTAGCCCCCTTAAATTCTGCAGCCTAGATTTGGCTTGCGGAAGAACTACATTACGAAATACTTACAATCTGTCAATGAATACTTTGAGCCACCTACACTAGTAACACTAAATTACACAGCCTCCACGGGAGGGGGGGGGGAAGGATCCAGCTCTAATTAAGGACCGGATCCCCCAAACAAGAACCTACCGTAGCAAGAAAAAGGTATTATGAGAGATATGATCTCCCTATTTCTGATATTAATTCACATTACACCATTGGACATATTCAGAAACACTAGGTATAGCACAAAAGCAAGAAAACTATAGAAGAATAAGCAACTAAGCCAATTTTTTTATTATTATGGTGGGTTGGGTTACTAGCGCCGAATAACTAAGCCAAGCAATGCTTAAGGCCTTAATAAGATTCACTAGCGTAGTTTAAGCCACTAAGAGGTCACTCTTGACCAAGAAGAAACTCAAGAATCACTATGCTAAATCTCAACAGAGACTAAGCCAACTAGAGCACTCTGAGAGCGCATACCTCCGCCAAGTGAGCCAACGGTAGCAAAAATTCAAATTGGCTCTGAAACCATAATTTTCTTTGCATAAACTCCAAAATCTAATCAT
>LQNS02277964.1:7024154-7045011 GCA_001587735.2 Parhyale hawaiensis | reverse complement strand
ATATGTGCCATTAAGCGTGAATATAAACTGCTCCATTGTGAAATTTTCCAGTAGGTCCTTTGCTGTGGATTCATTGTTTCCTGTTCAAAAAGAATTCTTCTCGCAATATTTTCCCTTTTTTATTTCAACATAGGTGTGCAAATAAAATTTGTCTAAACTGAAATGTAATTGATATAGGTGAAATTGTGTTAAACGAAGGTATCTTTTAATCAAAGTTATAATTCGATCTGAATGTTTCAAACGCTCTTAATTGTGCAGCAATAAAAACCTGTTAAGCATTTAGTCTTATTAGTGCGTATTGCTTTACAGATATACAGCGCATCAAGATATTGGCGTTGTTACTACCCTCAAAGTCTGACGATGACGTTATTGCCGCGGGCTGTAGGGACATCAATCAAGCCCTGGAGTGTGAGCTTTAGAATTCCACTCCCGTCATGCACGTGCAACGCAGGGTCGATTCCAAGCGACTAAGCTTGTATCCCATCTTTGGTCACCGGGTGCTGCTCGGCAAGCGTATGAGCCTGGAAAAGGTGGGGGTGCGGGAACCCGCATAAGAGGAAATTCGTATGAACGGCGGATGAGCTCTAAGGAGCAACGCAACCAGAGAGATCCCCTGGCTGTTGCCATAGCCGTGTGTCCGGCATTCCACAGTCAGCTCCTCTCCCTACCTCTCGATGGCACAATCGAGGCTCTTTTTTTCTCTTTTTCTTATTCCTGTTTTCTTCCACTTTTTGCTTTTTTCCCCTTGTTCTGTGCTAATCCCATGCAGTGAGCGGCAGGGCGATGGGAGGTTGGTGGAGGCACACAGATGTCCACCGTGACTGTCGTCCCCCATAACTTGGCGAACCTGGAGGTTGTGTTAGCCTTACTCAGTACGCAGCTCTGCCGAATGGACCGGACTTCTGCCTGTGCTTTCTTCTGTGTATGCATTTTTTTCTTTCACTTTGCACCGTATAGGTATATTTTGATATTTTGGTACATTTCTGTTTACTACTGTATTTTTCTGCGTAGTTCCGTTTCATCTTCGTCTTCCTTTTGCTTTCTGCTGACGTTGGAGAGTAACCCGGTACTGGGTCAGGCTCGGAGGTGTCGTGTCTTTATTGCAATGTCAGAGGACTGCATGCGAACCTCGCGGAGGTTGGCTTTGTATCCCGAGGTGTTGATGTCTCGTGCTGTTCCGAGATGTGGGTTACGAGTCGGAGACACGACACGGAGCTTGACTTAGCAGGTTTTCAGTCCCTTTTTCACAGGCCATGGGGGATCGGGGCCTGGATTTTGTGGCATGGCCGTCTATGTCCAGAGGGGTTTCTGCGCGTACCAACAAACAGTAAGTACATCAGTGTGCCCGTCATGAGTTCGTGGTTGTGAGGATGTGTGGCCGTCTGAATAATTTTTCTTTATTCTCCTCATATCGGAGCCCAAGAACTCATGATTTTCTGTATGACTGTTTATTGACGGCGACGGCCTCCATGTTGTCACAGGGACTGGTTGGGATCTGTGTCACCGACTGATGGTCATGGTGGGGCTGCGTTGGACTTATGCACCTTATCTCTAGCAGTGTGCAGCTAGTTCGTGGGTACTCGCATGATGCTGGTAACTGTCTCGACCTTATTAAGACTGATGTCCCGGACTTGATGACTGTATCATTTGGCCCCCCTATTGGTACTACTGACCCCTCGCACCTTGTTATGTCTCTGGATCCGAATCAGATGGTTCCTGCGCTAGACACCAGGAGAGTGGTGTTTGTTAAGAGCAGGGCTAACTGAGAGGCTATTACTGGATCAGTAAGGGCGTTACGTTGGCGCCAGATTATCTGCAGTGATTATCCTAGCTCTGTGTTGAATGAGTTGACTGTCTATTTTGAAAACGTTTGTCCCGAAGAGGATTATTCTTGCAAGGTCTCGGGTCAAACCTTGGTTTGACGACCAGTGTCGTTAGCTTCCAAAGCTAAACAAGCAGCTTATCGGGCATGGCGGCATTTGCGTGACCGCACGTTATGGCTGACCTATGTTGATTGTAGGGTCGAGGCTAAGCGTGTTTATGAGAGGGCACAACATCGTCATAGGCAGCGTTCCAGGGAGTCGTTGTTGAGTACAAAGGTATTGACCATCGACATCGTTGGCGGAGTGAGCTAAAGAGTTCAGTCTTCGGGGCTGAACCTTCGTTGCCGCCTCTTGTTGGTCCCGGTGGGGATATCATTGCTGATCTCTTGGCTAGGGCGGAGCTCTTGTCGGCTCACTTTGACGGAAAGCAGAGCAGAAACGTGTTGTCATTACCCCATGAATGTCACCGTAAACCTCATTCAACTTCTTTGGGGTTCAGATCTGCTACAATCAAGGTGCTGCTTGAGGGCCTTGATCCTTATGGAGATGTGGACCCGGTGGGCACGTTTCCTTTGTTTTATAAGCAGCTTGCTGGCGTTCTTGCCCCTAAGCTAGCAGTGTCCGGCGCCTGATACGGCTAGGAAATTTTCCCCGTTGTTGGCGGACTGGGAATATTACTCCTATTCCCAAAAGTCCAGTGTCGTCCCCTGTAGCCAACTACCGGCCCATTACGCTGACGCCCATTTTGTCGAAGGTGTTCAAGAAATTAGTAGCTTATAAGCTTGTCCGCTTTGCTGAGGTTACGGGTTTGCTTCCTGCCGATCAGTTTGAGTACAGAACTGGTTTAGGTTGTTGTGACGTATTGCTGTCGGTGTCACAACATTTACAGTCGGCGCTGGATTGTGGGTCTGAGGCATGCCTTGCACATTTAGACTTTAGCTCGGCGTTTGACAAGGTCAACTATTAGGGTTTATTGTACAAGCTTGAGTCTTATGGTGTACGTGGTAGGGTTTTGTCAATCATTCGCAATTTTGTTTCTGAGCGAACGCAAAGTGTGTGTTGACGGCGTTTCAAGCGCCACAGTCGCGGTGGAGTCTGGTGTCCTACAGGGTAGCATACTAGGCCCGCTGTTGTTCGTTCTGTATACTAGTGATATGTTCTCTTCGCTGGAAAACACAATGATCAATTATGCCGATGATTCCACTTTGACAGTAGTGATACCTACACCACGCATGCGTAATGCTGTCGCCCAGTCTCTGAATAGGGATTTGTCCCGTATTTGTGCCTGGTGTTCGGCCTGGAGTATGAAGCTCTGAATGCCAGAAAGACAAAGTCGATGATTATCAGTCGATCTCGGTCCCTTGCACCGAAGCATCCACCTCTGGAGATAAAAGACACCTTGTTTCAGGAGTCTGGCTCCTTGGAGATTGTTGGTGTCACTTTTGAGGAAAAGCTTATCTTTGAGCCGCATATTAGGCGACTGGTGTCACGTGCTTAGATTGGTTTTTGCGTCAGGTGAATTCTGTGTTTGGTGACAGTGAGGTTGTCCGCAGATGCTTTTATGTATTTTTGTTACCTAGGTACCTGTGTTGGGAGTACTGCTCACCGATCTGGGTTTCAGCTGCTGACAGTCACTTGCGTGTGTTGGACCGACTTGTTAGTTCAGCCAGTAGGCTGTGTGCCGGTAATGATTAGGTAAACCTGTCCCACAGGGGAAGGGTTGCCAAACTCTGTATCTACAGTGCCTAGATATAAGTATATATTTGCACAACTCTATTTTTCATGTATCTTAAAAAAATTTAGGGACTGCCTTAGGATAATTAATACAGAGCGTTTATATAACATATATGTAATAAAATATTTAAACAGAACAGTGAAATGTGCATTTATAACAAGAAAATTTAACACAAGCAAAAGTAATGAGGGACAAAAGTATTTGACCAAAAAAAATTATGACTTTAGTACTTAGTGGCGTGACCTTTATTGGCAATAAAAGCATGGACACGATTGTTATACTGGAAATTAACTTTTCACATTCACTTGATGGTACTTTTTTCCATTCTTCCATGCAGATAACCTTTAATTCAGTTAGATTTTTGGGATACCGTTTGTGGACACCAGATTTAAAAAGACGCCACAAATTTTCCATTAGATTAAGGTCCGGTGATTTGTTAGGCCATGGAAGAACATTTATTTTCTTCTTTTGAAACCCTTCTTTCGTTAAATTGCAGTATGCTTGGGGTCGTTGTCTTGTTGGAAGGTCCACCTGCACCGTCCGTAGAATTTATTGCACTTGGAAGCATCTTCTTGTCTAATATCTCCCTGTACATGAAACTATTCTTCTTGCCATCAATGATGTGAAGATCCCCAACACCATGGGCAGTAAAGCAACCCCACACCATGATGGTGCATCCTCCATGCTTCACGGTGGGGATGGTGTTCTTGGGGTCACAGGCAGTACCACGTTTCCTCCATACATGCCGAGCTTCGTTTCGGCCAAAAAGTTCTTTTTAGTTTCTTCAGACCATATAACCCCTTCCCAAAACTCATTTCCTTTGTCCAAGTGGTCCTTGGCATTTGTTAAGCGGCTCTTGACATGCTTTGCTGTAAGAAGAGGAGTTTTGCGAGGAGTGCATGAATGAATGCCAGTGCGGTTCAATTCCCTAACAATAGTTTTCTTGCTGACATGCAGTCCCTGAGACGCCAGTTCACTCGGAAGGTCAGCACGAGTTGTCATGGGGTCATTAGTCACCTTACATAGCATGTAGCGCCGAGGACGACCCATGATCTTCCGCGGAGCTCCAGCTCTTGGCAGGTTGGCGACCGCCCCAGTCACTTGATGCTGGCGGACTATTGCTCCAACCGTTGAAAAAAGGAACATTGACACGTTCTGCTATTACTCTATAAATTAATCCCTCACTACGAAGATAAATTATCCGTTTATGAGTAGCTTCAGGGATTTCTTTAACTTTGGGCATTGTAGTGAGAGTGTGCGCGACTTCAACGAGGTCTAGAGAGGTAGTGTAATGATTGCACCGGCTGTGGTTTGTTTACATTGCATTTGTTTCGAGACGTTTCTCGAACGTTCTAGAATAATTTCCAAACTAATTTATTAAAATTATACTATAAATATCAAAGATTCAACATCATATTTATTTTGGTCAAATACTTTTGTCCCTCATTACTTTTACTTGTGTTAAATTTTCTTGTTATAAGTGCACATTTGACTGTTCTGCTTAAATATTCTATTATATATATGTTATATAAATTTCTCTTATTTATTATCCTAAAGCAGTCCCTACTTTTTTTAAAATAGCTACATAAAAAATAAAGTTGTGCAAATACTTATGTCTAGGCACTGTATGAACTCCAGAAAAATATAAACCTCAGTATTTGTATACATAATTAACTCACACAAACTAGTAAGGATGATATGAATGCATAATTTGGATTGGTAGTAGAGAAACCACAAGAAGATGGTTAGCTAGACAGCGTAACTAAGGCCAGATAGCTATACTGTATAGCTAGTTGCTTAACCGGGTTGGGTCACCTGAGGGTGTCCCAGCCACATGGGACTCACTAGAGGGTTCTGCTCCAGGACCGTCACCGTCGTCTTCAGAGTGAGATGTCGGGACTATTCTTCCGTATGATGATGCCCTTCTAGCAGCCACCTGCAAATGAATGCAGTCACTCACCAGCATTCTTTTGGCTGCTCTAAAGAATGTACAGTCACAAAAGAAAAGAGTAGGTAGCAATCTTAGATGCTGCAGTGTAACATAAAATTTGGACGCTAAGATTCCATTTGCTAATAACTGGAGCACGGAAAAGAGAAGCTTCCAGCTATTGAGTGATACGGGAGCTATGAAGATCCAGTAAATAGCTACATTGCTGGTTTCAGTGCCTTAAGAATGCAAGAGTAATGAGAAGCTTTTATGGGCTGAAGATAATTTTACAGATATTTCTTGTGCAACACAAATTGATGGCTTTGCTATGCCATAACAAGCAGCAGCTCAGGCAAACACGCCTTTCAGTAGCTATAAGAATGGAAGAACAGTTTCATGCAGTGGTCTGGAGTCGGACTTTTAGCTAGCTACCTAGTAGTACCTACCTATTATTCCCTTAGTTTAAGCCTCCCTACTCCCAGTGCACACTGGGATCCAAAGAGAGGACAAAAGAAGAGACAAAGAATGTCAAGAGAGACCAGGAACCCATGCATAGGTACCTACTTGGTCAATGCGCAGTAAGTTAGGAATGAACAGGAAGAACAGAACAAAGCATCATCAGTAGGTGAAGCTATAAAGATGGAAGGAAGCAGTGGAAAAAAGAAACATATTCTGCAGGCCTAGCTAATGGCAAAGGTACGGTAACCTCCTGGTTCCCCGTGGGGATGCTGCTCCCCATAACATAGGTAGGATGGGCGAACCTAATTAACCTAACCCTAGGGCCTATGCCCCTGAGTAGCTCCAAAGAGTCAGAGTAGAAATCAGAAGCTGGCAAAAACCCAAGAGCTGGAGTTGAAAGTCTGACTTAATCCATCCAATCCCATAATCCCATAAACATTTGGGTGACTCCATGCAAGCCTTTCACACATTCAAGTATTTTGCCTTGTTTTAGTGCACAATAGAACTGTGTGCAGCCTTGTGAGGTCTAATTCACACCAAATGTAAAAATATTCAAGACATCACTGATAATACTAGCTAAAACCAGCTGTTAGGTATCATGACTAGGTAACATAAAATCTTGTGGTGGACATTCAGTAGCTAAGATTACAAAGAAGCAACAAAACCTTCAGGCCTGGTCAGTTTACAGGAGAAAAAAAGCCTCACCAGCTCATCAGTGGCCCAATCGCGGTGGTCTTCTTTTATATGGCTCTCTCCACTTAATTCCTGTTTGATTTGAAGACGCTCCATACGAGTCAGAGGTGCAGAGGTACTGTAGAAGCTACTGTACCTGTGACCTGAAACCAGTTCTGAAATAGGGATATAAACTATTGCTAAAGCAGAAGATAAATAGCTAATACCTAGCCACAAATTCAAACATATAGCTAGCTATTACCGGTACATATTGCACCTATTAGCTAGCTAGCAAATAGCAAAGCTGGACAGTTAGTTATAACTAGTCGGAAAGTTGAAGCCTCCGTTTCTGAGATGAATAATATCACAGAGGAGAGAGCAAGGGACATATAGTAGACTACGTCAATAGAAATGGGGAACCCATGCACAAAGGTGTTCCCACATTGGATCAACGCGCATTGGAACAGCAAGTCGGGAAAGAAGAGGAAGAACGGAATAAAGCATGAGTAAGTAGGAGTATAATATTGGGAAGAAAGCAGAGGGGGCACAAAAGACAGACGTCCCAAAGGCCTAGCTAATGGCAGAGGTAACCTACACGTGCCCCTGGGGTCGCTCGGCCCCATAACATAGGATGAGTGAACCTAAATAAACTAGACTAACCCTATGGCCCATCCTAAGCCCCCGATAGGCAAAACTGGACAGCCTGGCTCCAACAAGTAGCTACTGGTATGTAGACCTGTGACTTACCAGACATTAACACAGTAAAATATAACTTTTTTTCAGGTTTAGTTCATTTTTTTTAATAGCTAGGTAGCTACTACTGGAAAAAAATATATTTTCACCTGACTTTCAACTCATCTGCTGCCAAATCCAATAGCTACAACAAGCCATTCCTAATTAAAATGTAATTATTTCCTAAAGCATAGCTAGCTACCAAACAAGGCTGTATATAGCTACATATATTCCTGCTGCTTCCAAGATTTTGAGTTAAGTACGTATCAAATCAGCGGGGGAATTGCGCATTTCCCGTGAACTTTGATATACTGTGAGACGGGGTAACTACGGACAGCTGTCCCACTTCACATACTAAGGGCTGTAGAAACCAACCTATGCAGAGTTTCGCCAAGCTGAAAATAGTTCAATAAACTTCAACATTTTTGTTATTGATTCAGCATAGAAAGCATTCAATTCAGCTCATGCAAATACTAGAAAAAAATTCTAGAATAAACACTATTTTTTATTTTTCCTCCCTGCTAAGGTCTGGGGAGAAAAATGTAAAAGGCAGAGAGCAAAAAGTTGCTTAGATGGAATATAGCCTAAGGTGTTGGCTATAGAATCTCACAACTAGAATTTATCTACGGTACCTCTTTTCTAAACAAAATGCCGGTCATTCCCGCAATCCGGGGTAATTCAGGACACCACGCCGGGGTAATTCGGGGCACCCACAACTAATGCTAATACAATAAGTATTAGTAGGTATTTACATGAAAAAACGTACTAATAAGGTCAAATGCAGCACTGGATATTACTTGGCAGTAATTACGAGGGTGCGGCATTATAAACTATTTCTTAGTTACGATTTATGGAGGAATTAGCTACCTCAGGAAGGACATGTAACAAGCACTGAGAAGTTGAGAGAACAAATTATGTTTTAGGACATTAGCTGGACTCTACATCATCGCAAGGAATGCTTTGTATTGTAGCTAGCTAATGTTAATCAGAACGTCATACAAAGGATTCACCAGCGTAGCATACTTTGTCAATGACATAGTTTTTGCGCAGTTTTTCACCATAGAGTGTCTGTCAATGACATATGGCTGCAAATCAGGCATATTCTTATGTACAACAGAGTTTAGCAAAATTTAGAAATTTGTGATAAAATACGATAGCTAGTAGAAATATAATTTCATCTTACTCCACAGGTGTTTATGACTTCAAAAACTTCGTCCAACATATTAATATGGTCAAACAATACACGGTGAACATCTGTAATCATTATTAAAGACATCTTAGCTTCTAGAAATAGTTTTAAAGAATGTTTCTAACACTTTTTTTTACAGGTGTCCCGAGGGACGATTGTTTTTTGTTCATTGCCAGCTATGGTTAAAAGTTAGAATTTTTTCTGATACATCATTCTGTAGCTCTCATCCAGACCTAAAAAATGACACCCAGTTTGAAGTAAAAATCATGCATAGTGAGAAGTTATAAACAAAGAATGTCAAAAATCGTCCCGAGTTACCCCGTCGTACGGTAGGTAGTGCAATGGCCATAGAAAGCTCCGTTTTTGTATGAATGAAGGCCTGATGATGTACTACGTGCACTGTAAGTTTCAACTTCCTAACTTTAATAGAAAAATGTATTTACGAAAAAGTGTGCCCAGCCGTCATTGGCGCAAATCGGGACGATTTTGCTCAAAAGGTGGGTAGAGTTGCGCACCCGCAAAATAGACAAAATCGTAGGAAAATACAGTGGAGAGAGGGAGGTAGGGAGGAAACAATGGTAGCAGCAGAGGCTGTTGTTGCAGCGGTTGCGGTTACAGCAGTTGCAGTTGCGAAAACAGTGGTTGCAGTTGCGGTTACAGCCGTCGCCGTTACAGCGGTTGAAGTTGCAGTTACAGCAGTTGCAGTTACAGTGGTTGCAGTTGCGGTTACAGCGGTGGCAGTTGCGGTTACAGCAGTAGCAGCTGTCGCAGTTACAGTGGCAGCAGTTGCGGTTACAGTGGTCGCAGGAGCGGTTACGGTGGCTGCAGTTGCGGTTACAGTTACAGTGGTTGCAGTTGCGGTTAAAACAGTTGCAGTTACAATGGTTGCAGTTGTGGTTACAGCGGTTGCAGTTGCGGTTAGTGATTGCAGTTGTGGTTACAGTGGTTGTAGTAGCCGCGGTTGCAGTTCTGGTTACAGCGGTAGCAGTTACAGTGTTTGCAGTTGCGGCTACAGTGGTTGCAACTGTCGCGGTGGCAGCTGTTGTGGTTACAGCGGTCGCAGTTGCGGTTACAGTGGTTGCAGCGGTCGCAGTTGGAGTTGCAGCGGTTGCCGTTTTCAAGTGTTTTACACAGGAATATAACTATAATTATGTTGCAATCAGTGCGCAACTCCACGCGCCGACAAAAAAAAAAAAAATCGGCGGGTGGAGTTTAGCACTGCGAAAAATAAATATGGCAGCCAAGATATCACAAAACGGACGAAACAATAGAAAATTACAACGTTTTTTCCAATAGGATACAACAAACCCAAAGAAATTTCATCTAGTCTGAAGTCTGTGGCATCAATGTTTGCGGGGCTATGAAGCAATCCCAAAATAATTATTTGGGTACTGAAAACATCATGCTAACTTTGACGATCTGAACGAATACTAAGTTCTGGCCGAAAATTGGTAAAAAAAATACCATTAAAATGTTGCTCTTCACCATGGAATAATCAGGATTTTAATTTTCCTTCATTTGCGCCAAACCGGTAGCTATAGGTGCGGTGCGCAACTCCACCCGCCCATACGATAGTTACTGGGTAAGATCTAAAATTAGCTACCTTCCTTGAAATTGGTCAAAGTTGCACCTACGGTCAGAGTAGCCCCCATTTATGGTAGGTACTGGTAGCTACCTAACCTGAACCAAGAAAAAAACTAGGCCTATAGAAGAAAGTTTTCCATTACACTCTGCAAGTGGATTTGTTTTCTATCATAGGGAAACAAAGGGAACTTCAGAGTCAAATATCTCAAAAACTAAGCATTTTTAACAAAAACTGTTTTCATATATAATTCTTAGAATGCCTTTTTTGGTAGCTACCTAGAGATTTGTTTTAACGATCAGCTGAACTCAATAGTTTGGCATACAGTGTTAAGAAGAAAATTTTAAGAAATGATACACAGACACATTTGTTACTTTGGGACCATCTTATTGCAGCCCAAATAATGCAAAGCTAAAACACTATAATAGGCCCCGTGAGCTAGCGTCGGCAATACTGGGTCTCCCTAAATTGCGTCCAAACGCATCTAATGGTGTCCAAACGCATCCAATGGTGTCCAAACGCATCCAATGGAGTCCAAACGCGACCAATGGCGTCCAAACGCGACAAATGGCGTCCAAACGCGACCAATGGCGTCCAAACGCGACCAATGGCGTCCAAACGCGACCAATGGCGTCCAAACGCGACCAATGGCGTCCAAACGCGACCAATGGCGTCCAAACGCGACCAATGGCGTCCAAACGCGACCAATGGCATCCAAACGCGACCAATGGCGTCCAAACGCGACCAATGGTGTCTAAACCCGTCCAGTTGCTTCCAAACGCATCTACAGATGCGTCCAATAGTTAATATTCAAAAGAGCTGCTGGCTGTTCCTAAATGGATGAATTCCGCTGCACAACATTAACTTGTCAATAAACATTTTTTCCAAAACTATGAGTAGCAATTGCCGAAGTCTATGGACTAGCTATTTTTAACCGGAAATTGAGTGGAAACTTTTTGCAATGAATTTATTAATTCGTCCGTAAAGGGTTAAGGGCGTATTCAATTGGATCATCAAAGTCAATATCAGCCAAGCGCACTTGACTTAACTTGCATGGAAATGCAGAAAAACTTTACCTTCATCCTTTGAATCATATTTCAAGTGCTAAGCGCCACCCGTTTATGTTGAGCCGACTGAAATTTCCATTTTACGGAGCAAGACTATGTTCATGAAAGTCTCAAAGGTAATCGCTTAAGAGCCAAGACCTGAAACGCCGGGATCCGTGGCGGGGCCCTGTAACCTAGCTTCCTGAAGGCTTGGTTTCTTCTGCAGAGCACCTGTCTGAAATATTTATATTATTATATTCAGAAGTTTAAGTTTCCGTTTCCACAACAAAGGCGCTGTCACATACAAAGAAAGAAGGGACATATAGCATGTCATAGACATGGGTATATTATGCACTAGGGTGTTTCCACACAGGATCAACAGCAAGTCAGGAAAAAAAAGAGGAAGAACAAATTAAAGAAAGATCAGTAGGAGGAAGAGATGGGATGGAAGTAAAGTGGGAACGAGAGACAGATGTCCCGAAGGCCTAGCTAAAGGCTAAAATAACTTAGGTACACGAGCCCCCTGGAGTCATCGCGCCCCATAACATACGATAGGCCCTATACAAACCAAAGAGCTGCAATTCTAAAATGTGCTTCGACGCTACTCTGGACGCAACTTAAGCAGACCGGCCATACTCATATGACGCGTGCACAGCGATGGAAGGAAAAACGAGAAGCAGCAGCCAAGTAGCGTACTGAAAATGTGAAGCAGAAACCTAATGGATAAGTTTGAAATTGCAAGCCAAATTTTAAGATATAGTCTATCAGGAAGCTCAAAGGCTTGATTGTGTAATTATTTAGAAATCTGTAATTCTTTCAAAGGTGTTTAACAGCACTGAAAATGTTTACAGATGCCAGCTTGAAAGCATTGTTGAGTCAGTCCGTCGTTGCAGTTACACAGGGGGAGGCTCCAGAGGGGGTCAAGCAAGTGGCGGAAGGTATGAAAGGAAGGACGTGGGAAGGAATGGGGTGGGTTGGGCAGGGCATTCAAATAGGTGGTTCACAATGTGAAGGCCATTGTAGCATTTTGGGCAGGAGTCTGAGTCTGCTTGTCCGACCCTATGGCGGTAAGACATCAAGGCAGAGCAAAAGCCTGAATATAGCTCACGATAGGGTAGAGCAGGCTACCTAAGTCAGAGTGGTCTCCTCAGGAGAAATCTCCGGTGGAACGGCGCCCAAAACCCTGCTTACAGGGAGACGGTATAGTGAAGCTCGCACGGCAGACAGATGGAGGAAGGAGACGGCTGCGCGGTACTCTTCAGATAACATATCTGTTAGCAAGTGGTTGACGTCGGAGTGGAATCTGGTAGACAGATTTTGGCTGATGCGTCGACGACCGGCCTGTGCAGTGACGACAGAGTGGGCTGGGTGCTTGGGACGAAGGGCGGAGACGAGGTATTGGCGGCAATGAAGGTCAAGAGATTTGGTCGACCCTTAGCAATTTGGACTCTGAATGAAGATGATCGATGGATGCCATGGAAAAAGTAACCGTTTGAAGAACGGGGAGCGGCGTTTTGATCTGTCTGCAGATTCTGAATCGCGGAATGGCGAGCTCCAGGATACCAGACAGGGGCCGCGTAGGTGAAGAGGAGTCGGATAAATGCTGTACGTAAGAAGCAGGGTCTCCTTGCACTGGCCGCATGGCGTACCAGCTAGGGCTTTGAGGAATCTAAGGTGGTTGGAGGCTCAGGCAGCAATAGAAGTGATGTGGGGTGTAAAAGTAAAGTGGGTGTTGAAAGTGACGCCAAGGATCTTTGGGCGGCGCTCCAGGGGTAAGACAGTGTTGTTAACAGTGATTAGAAGGTCAGTCTACACTGATGGGTGTCGGTTATCCATGTGTTCAGTTGGATTTAGAGGTTGAGATGGTGAGGCCCTTGGCAGCTGTCCAGTCACTGATAAAGTCAGAGTGATCCGATAGAGCGGCTGCAGCGGTAAGAGGGTGGCGATGGGAAGCCACGACAGTGAAGTCATCGGTGTATAATATCACACGGGGACGACAGAACTGGTCCCGAGGTATGGGGAATAGATTGAATGTTCCAATGAACACTTTTGCAGTGGTTAAGCGAAGCAGAGTACCTCTGTCGGTAGCACTTAGATTCGCGCAGCCGAGGCTTCTCCATGACAGGAGGACAGGTCAGAGTCGTCACACTCATATAAGACAGATAAGTACTCTTTTAAAGATTTCCAAAATTTCATCATTTTTCCATGATTTGTGAGGTATTTCTTCAGTATTCATGCAAAAATCTGAGCTGAGTTCGCTGTTAGGCGTTTCTGTGATGTTTAGACGAAGTCTCAGATTTTTTTTTCATCTGGTCATGCCTCCTTGTAATCCTCATCCTTATTCCTTCCTCCTTGCAGACTATATCAGGCCGGCCAGCACGCTCCAGCCTCACCTGAGTTGTATGACGAGCGATTACTCTTGTGTGGTCTCCAAAAAGGATGGGCTTTGGGAAGGTTTGAAACTCCAGAGGTAGGTACTCTGCTTCGCTTCACCACTGCAAAAGTGTTCATTGGAACATTGAATCTATTTGCAGTGGCTTGCTCCGCAGAGTACCTCTGTCAGTAGCACTGATGTGCTCACAGCCAAAGCGGGAGCGACGCAGGGAGGGCTTTTTAGAGCTCCTTCATGGAGAGTGCTGGCCCCTGGAAGTGCTGTTGCGTTCGTGCAGGCCCGTAGTTTAGAGTTGTCAGTTCCCCTGTGAACAAAGGGCAGAGCAAACAAACCGCTCACCAGCTGACTACAGGCAACTGCTTCTCCCCTGTACTCGTTTATTTTAATTATTTTATTCAAGTAAAGGAATCCCTTTCGGATTCCTGTTCGTTAGACGTTTGATTCTATGTGTAAAGGCAATGGGAGCAGTTGCCTGTAGGTAGGATGCATTGCGACCACCCCTGGAGGTTTAATCTGTGTGTTAGCAACGATCGTATAATATGACCCACACAGACGAGTAATTTTAAGCGATTACTGCTCTGTCAGGAGAGGCTTCCTTGCTGTTGTGGAGACGTGGTTCTGTCGACCTAGTCTAATAAGTCGTTCTGACTCCTAGCGAGCACTGGCGTTGCCTCCTCCAAACCTCTGGTTCTTCTTGAAGATCAGTGGTAGACTTACACTTTCCGTAAGTCTCGTACTAAGAGGTAATAGAGCGGGTATAAAACAGTGCTTAACCTGCTGCGTCAGTCACACTCTGTGGTCGCCAGGTAGGGTAAAACTTTTTTGATTTTTTTTGTGAATAAGACCCCTCAGGGATGACTCAGTCAGAATTGCCAGGTATGCTCTTGTGGGAGTCTAAGAGCCATCTTGCTAGAACCTGTTCTGTACTTAGTCTAGTATCTTAGTATAGACTGTGGTACTGTATGTTAGCACACAAACACTTTTCTGTGCATGTTAGCATACGTATTCAAACTCTGCTAACTCCGAGTCTACTTCCTTACAGCAGGTAGAGTAAGTTTAAATTTTTTTTTCTTTTTTTTTTATGAGCAAGACACTTCAGGGTCTGCTATGTTAAATCGCAGGGGCTGGACATGCCCTAAGGGAGCTCTGGGACTTTCCCAGAACATAAATTGTTGGTGGTTTACATTTACTCACAAGTCCCTCACTGCGATGGAATAACAGCAGGGTATATACCGTAGCTCTCCTTACCCGACTGTCTCTCTGAAATGTACGAGGGCATGAGGTGTGTCAGGAACAGAAAAAATAAAAACTTTTCCAAGTTTTTTTTTATACCAGCCAACCCCCAATTTACGTCTCGGGGAGTTGTCCTTGTACCGGATCTTCTACAGGGATTTAACACCTGTGCATAAGGATAGTCAACAGATCTATCCTTTTAGTTGTTATCAGCTCCTGTTCCGGGCTGCCGGTGGAGTCTTTCGACGGAAAGATGTCGCGCGTTGGCTCTGTTGTTGCACTCCACCCAGGGACCAGACTAGGTCATACGTCTGGGGGCTGTCCGTCGATACATTGGGCTGTACTCGGTCTCGGTCGTAGATTAGTTCGTGCATCCGAGCCCTGTGACATCCGCGAAAACGAAGCTATTACTCGCTAGTCGAAATAGCATTCATTGTCTTGATCTCTTAGTCGGACCAAACGTGTCCATTGTCGAGAAGGCGAAGGGAGTGATGCCTTGTGGCTTCCTCCAAAGCCAGAAAGGGTAAAAAACCGATCGTCTGGAAATCTTTCTGCTTAAAGGGAGCAAAGATCCGTGTGAGATAGTATACTCTCACATTCTCACCTGTTCCCGAGAAATTCACGTCTTTCAGGCTGAATTTCATCTATGTAAGAGGAGGGCACAAAGAGTTGTAGTACGAAGGAGTCTTTGTTGCCTGTCGGGCTACACTCCCGTCGCGGCGCTGATTCTGGTCAGAGAATCTCCCTCTTCTGACCTACGGCCGATTTATAGGGGGTTCTCCCTGTAGTTTCTTTGGCCCGATTCGCCACCCGGAGCTTCGTTTAGAACCTCGTATCAGGTGCGGAGTTTCTTATGAAGTCAGCTTAGAAGAATGCAAGGATTTCCTTCCTTGTCCCACCTTCGTGAACCGCAAGTGGGGAAAAAGAGGCGAAGTAAAGGCAGTCCTTTACTGCCACGCAAAAAGGCCTTCCGGCTTTATCAGTTCATTTGTCCTCGTCTCTCAAACAGTTATTGTGTAGCCGGATTTTATTACTCATTACTTCTTGTTGGCGTCAGCGTAATGCGGCATTAATGGAGTATTCTCCTCTGGATTTCAGTGTCCGCAGAAGTTTATACCTTGGAAGGTAGTCTGTCTACGTCTCGGTCTGTATCAGGCTAGGACCGTGTACCCCTGTAAATCTGACTTGTATCGTGACCGCAGTGTAGGCGCACGAGCTGGGTAGTCTTATTTATCAACTCGTCCCTGACTGCAGTAGGGCTTAACCCCGTAGAATTTCGCTCAGTTGTCTGTAACGGTTCTAACCTTCGTTAAACTATATCTGAATGCGACTGATAAACATTATTGAACTGTATCCTGGACGGCGCTTCTTGCAGTGGCCGGTAGGCGAATAGTCTGCTCAGACCCTCTCGGTCTGAGAGAAACTATCATAGGTTACGAGGCCGGTTCCTAACACCGTCATCTAGGCTGGTGCGAACAGCGGCCATCTCGGCCACTCCCCTTAGGGTATCATAGTTTTGGGGCTTCTGTTGCGAAACCGCTTATGAGATCCAGAACGCTATAGCGTACCTGAGTTTACCTGGGGAGCAGTAGACGAAGTTATGCCAAGTCCACGTTAGACAGAGGCTCCCCGAAAAGGCTTCTGGAGGTTCTGAGGTATGTCTGGGACGGGGTCCCTGACCAAAACCATCCTCCCGCCAATGCTGTCCATATCGGGGCTAGGATCGTTAACCGACCTCTGTACCCCTGCTACGCGACACTGCAGGCTGGATGTCGAAGTTCTAGTTCCAACGGCCTGGGATACTCCAGAGGTGGAGTCGGGCTCAAGGCAAGCGGCAGACTTGTACTGTGGCATGTGGCATCGTCTGACACACAGGTCTTATACCGCAAGGCGTGAGGGTAAGTTACGTCCCTCGTTAATCCCAGCGGTTTCTGAGCTGACCGGCACAGCTGTCGGTCGCTTTATTGACAGGTCGCACCCAGAAGCGCCTGCGTTGCGTCAGTACAGTCTTCTTCAGCGGCCTCCGCCACCGTAGGTTTCCCCTGAGCCGTCCCTAGACGGTTTTGTGTCTAGGCCAAGCATTCTCTGAAAACTTTGGGACCCCTACCTCTGGGATCCCACAATCTGGCCCCCATCAGGAGGGGGACTGTAACTCCCGGCGCCAAAACCGCCGACCAGGAGGCCAATTTTGTGTTGTGGTGAGACTCCCTTCGGAAGTCTCAACAGTAGTCAGGACCTTAGCCGCCGGCCTGACCCGCAGTTCTTTGACCTTGGTGCCTCATACGCACTCTGCTGCGTCCGGACCCTTTCCATAGGGACTCCCTTCGACGGGGATTCGTAGGCAGGTTGGGTAAGGAGAGTAGCTCTACCGGAACTTCGTCCGGCCAGGGAGTCACCCGTTATAGTGCGCCGGAACTCCATCTGGCCGTTTCGTACGCGTGTTAGGACCGTGGCAGCAAGGCTCCAGGTCCAGGTCGCGGCTATGCTGTCGCGTTGGCACCTCCACGGCTATGACTCCCCGGGACCGGAAGTCGTAGCCCGGCTTGGGCAAGATGGATCTGCATTCTGGCGGAGCGCTTGCTCGAAAACAGAAGTCAGATACAGAGCGCAGAGACCCCCTCTTGAGGGGCTCATAAGGTGTCAGGATTGTAGCAGCAAGGGCTACCCTGACCTGAAAGATCCCAATTGTGATGTCTGTTGAACAGGGCACGGAGAGCCCCTTCAGGATGTGGCCGTAGCTGGTTCGGGACGCTGGTGCCGCTACAGGACACTGCCAGCTCGGCCGAACCTGGAAGCAAATGTCTAAATTGCACTGGGACCCTCACTCAGAGGTCCCATGCTAGGATCAGGATCGTAGCAGCGCGAGCTCCGGGCCTTTCTCCGCCTTGCGCCGGGTTCCTTGAACCTGGAGGCTCTCGTGCACTGGGCTATCTCCGGATCTCGTCAACGGAGGAACTCCCCCTGAAGGGGATTCGTAGCCAGGTTTGGGTAAGGATCGGTACCTTCAAGAAGGCAATGGCCCCAAAAAAGAAGGCCAGATCTTATAGAGCGCAGGCCCTTAATCTGACGTCCTGTAAACTGGTCGGGATCGTTGTGGTGAGGACTGCAGGGGACTCGCGGGATTAAAACCGCGGCTTCCCTGCCCTCAAGGCCTCAAGCGCACTGGACTACCTCCGGACAAAGTCAACGGAAGGACCCCCTCTTGATGGGGGCCGTAGTCGGTTCAGGAGGAGGGGGAAGGCACAGCACACTGCCCGCTCGGCCGAACTAGGAAGCAGGAGGTTAACGTGCACTGGGACCCCTATTCAGAGGTCCCACCTTAGGTTCAGGGTCGGCGCAGCGAGGGCTCCCGATCCCCGCAGGACTAGGCCCCCTTGAACCTCGAAGGCTTCCATGCACTGGGCTCCATCTGGACAAGGTCAACGGAGAGACCCCCTCTGGAAGGGGGTCGTAGCAAGTTCGGGAGGGCGGAGCAGACACAGCATACACTGCCAGCTCGACCGAACTAGGAAGCAAGAGTTTAAAGTGCATTGGGACCCCTACTCAGAGGTCCCACGGTAGGCTCAGGATTGGCGCAGCGAGGGCTTCCGGCCCCCGCCGGACTTCCGTGCACTGGGCTACCTCCGGACAAGGTCAACAGAGGGACCCCCTCTTGATGGGGGTCGTCGCCAGTTCGGGAGGAAAATGCAGTCACAGCACACTGCCAGCTCGACCGAACTTGGGAGCAAGAGTTTAAAGTGCATTGGGACAACTGCTTAGAGGTCCCACGCTAGGTTCAGGATCGTAGCAGCGAGGGCTCCAGGACCCCCGCAGGACAAAGCTACGGCTCCCCTGAACCTAGAAGGCTTCCATGCACTGGGCTACATCTGTATATAACAGAAGGGCCCCCGTCTGGGTCGGGGGCCGTAGCCACAACCATCAAGTTGTTGTAGAAAACATTTCTTCTCGTAGCACATCTCCACTCCTCCTCCAAATTATAACTAATCATTTAAAGCTTCACCACTGCTAGCAAAATTTCTAATTTCACGTTTTAAAGTTTTATTATTC
This sequence comes from Parhyale hawaiensis, assembly GCA_001587735.2. Taxonomy (NCBI): domain Eukaryota; kingdom Metazoa; phylum Arthropoda; class Malacostraca; order Amphipoda; family Hyalidae; genus Parhyale; species Parhyale hawaiensis. The sequence goes on along the minus strand of LQNS02277964.1, from coordinate 7,026,174 downwards.
TTTCAAATTCAGATTCTGATTTGGAATATTCAATAACCCCATGCTAGACTCTTGTCTGTTTCTAATAGCTGAGGGCAGCATGCCAGAAATAAAGACTAAGCCCACTGAGTGGAGGGGATTCCAAACGGGAATACCGAATTCGAAAACTTGAAAAAATTTCAAAGAGTTTGCCGAATTTAAAGATTTAAAAATTTCAATTCAAAAATTTTCAAAGTATAACTGCTTCCATGTAACTGAGGCTAAGTCTAAAGGGACTACCTCAGACATTTCAAAGTGTCAATCGCGGAAGCTCAAAATATTTCTAAGTCCCAAACGGGGACCCAGAAAAATATTCTAAGTCTAAAAACCTTCTTAGGTATATGAGACTAAGTGTCCAAAAGACAAGTTCCAAAAAATTTCTAAGTTCCAAAAGGAAACCAAGAAATTATTCCAAGTTTCAAATTTGTCTTGAGTATTTGAGGCAAAGAGTCAAAGGACCAAGAGAGAATTTTTCTAAGTCCCAAAGGAGGGACCCAGAAAAATTTCTAAGTTCAAAAGCCTCTAAGAGTAACTGAGACAACTTCATTTAAAGTTAGAGTCCAAACGGGAATCCTCAATAAAAAGTACAAGTTCTGACACTGGTATCTTGAACCTTTCCAAAGTTCCAGTAAAAAGTTAAAGTTTCTCTATTAGTAATTTCCAGCGCAATTTCATGTATCACTCAAACAGAGTCAACTCTCCACGTCCCTAAGCGCATATCCACCGCTTTCCTCCGCCGAGGCGTACTTAGTTTTAATAAGGAGGCCCAAGGCTTAGGAGAGATAACTCTGTGTCGAGGTACAAATAGGAAGTGCGTTTTTGAAAATTACCAGATAATTCATAAAGTTTTAAGTGTTCTCACTTTAGAAGGTTTCGACAATCTTCAAGCATTTCAAACCGATTAGGACTAAGGGTAAAACTTCAAAGTTCAAAAACGGCCGTCAGGTACCAGAAGTTCTCAGAAAACACTGAAGTCCAAACTAGGAATTAGGTTCAGGGTAGACCAGATGAGCCATTCTCAGGCCAAGAGTCGTTGGGATCTTCCATTCTGAGGCTAAGTGTCAACAAGCACTTCCATTCTGAGGCTAAGGCTCAATTATAACTTTCCATTCTGAGACTAAGTCGAAACGGTGTTCTAGAAAAATAATCTAAGTCCATACTACTGTATGAGAATATTTTTCCAAGTCCCAAAGGCAACTACTGATTTTGAGTTAGAGTCCAAAAGGTTGAACCCAAAGGAAGATTAAATTACTGAGCACTGACGTTTGTGAACTTTGACAATTTAGAACTTTAATTTGGAGGAGGAGGAGGTCAGTTGAGATGTTTCTTCTCTCGTGAGTCGTCAATAAGTGAGGCTGGAGTGTGCTGGCCGGCCTGATGTAGTCTGCAAGGAGGAATAAGGATGAGGATTACAAGGAGGCATGACCAGAAAAAAAATATGTATCTGAGACATCGTCTAAACTTCACAGAAACGCCTAACAGCGAACTCAGCTCAGATTTTTGCATAAATACAGAAGAAATACCTCACAAATCATGGAAAAATGATGAAATTTTGGAAAAATTTAAAAGAGTACTTATCTGTCTTATATGAGTGTGACGACTCTGACCTGTCCTCCTGTCATGGAGAAGCCTCGGCTATGCAAGTAAGTGCTACCGACAGAGGTACTCTGCGGAGCAAGCCACTGCAAAAAACTATTAATCGTAGATTAGGGTAGAGGCGTTAGTCTCCGATCAATTTTTGCAAGAAAAAAATTTCCGCCTTATAGTTCCCATAAAAATTATAACTCAGCATTGTTATATATCAAAAGAAAGGGCATGAGTTGAACTTTCATTTGAGAGTTAGTACCTACATTATTCTACGAGTGACAGTTTTTTTGTTATAAGTGTTATAGTGGACTGATCGGACACTTTGGGCGAGCCAGTAACTCCGATCAATTTTGACCGCTAATGATCGGTTGAAAGGAAAAATAGAAAACATTGAGATTAATGAACAAAGCTATAG